>JBBBDQ010001281.1:1257500-1307500 GCA_037127315.1 Ascarosepion bandense | reverse complement strand
GATGGAATACGGTGGGAATGTGGGTAGTTTGTTTCAATGTTAGTGATATGGCGGGTCCTGGACCTGAAGGTTAGAACTGACGGAAGCAAGGAATACAGTTCGTCCGAGCATTTACCATGGAAGTAGCGATAGAGCGGTAAAATACCTCACCTGTGTGTGTGTGTGTGTGTGTGTATGTGTGTGTGTGTGTGTGAGGGAGAGAGAAAGAGAAAGAGAGAGAGGTTGGAAAGTGGAAAATAATTTATCGCCTTCAGGGGCACTAAAACACTTTTGGATTTGATTGAGACTAGGAAGTGAGGACTGGCCAGTTTCCGTCCAAATATGACAATATGTACTCCATTTGAGGCCTGATCTGGCTCTTGTAAAGATAAAGGATATCACGAGGAGTCAGGTCCTTACTACAGCGGCACAGGGAACCGATCATTTTCCCAGTATCTTCAGTGATGGATGGAATGTAGAATGAGAAGGAGATTTTAGAGTGGAAAATAAATTGTCATCCACTAGGATGCAGAGACGCATTTGGATTCTATCGAGACTGGGAAGTGAGGACTGGCCAGCTCCCGCCCAAATATGACAATAAGTACCCCATTTGAGGCCTGATCTAGATCTTGAAAAAAAAAAAAAAGAAAAAAAAAGGATAGCACGAGAATTTTATGTCCTTACTAGAGCGGTACAATGAATCGAGTGTTTTTTCTTGCTTAGAGCAGTAATATCATCTGCGCAACTTGAGAGGAAGTGGTTAATAACGCTAATTTAACATTCGTTTTTAGCTTGCGAAAGTACCACACTGATAACAAGACAGAATAATATAATTTATAGCACATCACTTTGCTTTAAATCTTTCAATATTTCAGCTGATCTGTAAAAAACTATATCTGTTTTTATATAAACTTTCGCGTTATCATACATGAGTTTTTACAGACTGTCATTGGTATGACGATGAACTACATCCGGTAGCAAGGGAGGTTTTGGGGAGCGTGGTGGGACAACCTCTTAATTGCTGTTGTTCCCAGGCCTACCCTGACTCGGGGTGTTAGCATCTGTTTAATATTTCAACTGTTACAAACCCGTTTGGGTCAGCAACACATAAAATTAAAATTTTAGTTGGAATAATGCTGAAGGGAGTGAATTAAACTATAACGCAAGATAATTTGATACAGAAAGGAAATTTATTATAACACACAAAAATATTCAGCAAACACACAGGAATAAGGTGACAGAACTATAATATACCGGACACTAGAACGGGTTCAACTTCGTACTATTTTCACACAATATTCACTGGAAAATAAGAGGTGAGTCTAACGAGGAAGATATTTGGAGGAAGTTTAGGCGAAATGGAAAAAGATCATTCAACTCGGCTAAAGATTACATATATATATATATATATATATATATATATATATATATATATATATATATATAGCTAGGGTTTGGTCAGAGTGATTAAGAAAACAATCTTTATCTTTCACGGCAGCATGTGGTGTATTCACTGGATGTTTAGGAAGGTCTTCGTGTGGAGAATTTTGGCTGGTAGCTTGATGGAAAGTTCTTTCGACGTCTTGAACGAATAACCGGAGAGAGATCTACGTTTGGCCGGTAGCCCAACAACTGTAGGGTTTTCTACTATTTCTTCCCTTTTATAGAAACAGGGGCCCATATTAATTGGCGTTCTGGTCTTTTCCTTCTTTTCCCTGTAACCATAGTTACCGGGCTATTTAATCTCTTTTGGGGAAGGGTAAAATCTGACCCAGTGACCTAATTCATACTACTCTCCTTTCTGGAGTGGTAGAACCTTGACCGAATGACCAGTTACTACTACTGTTACTAAGGTGACTATTTTAGTCATGACCCAAGGCTTTTGAGGCGAAAAAACGCTTCTAACTTCCTCGTTACACAGCTATGAGCAAATAGCCCTAAAACTGGCGTCAAAACACAATGAAAATATACACTACCGGCCATAATTATTAGGCAACTCCAGTTTTTAAAAAAAAAAGAAATGATGTATTTAATTCTATTTTTAGCATTTATTGCGAAGTGGATAATTCTAACTGAAAATAGAATGGTTCTTTTGTTATTATTACTTTGCAAAATTTTACAAGGCAAAAAAGCAAAAATGAACTCGTCCGAATCACCCTAAATTTTCTTCATTCTTTCATTGATGAAACTTCAATATAGGTAATTATTGAATATTTATAAATTCATTTGATGCACATGTTATTGTGCAATATTAACAAAATAGCCATTCTATTTTTATTTAGAATTATTCACCTGGCAATAAATACTAAAAAATAGTATGAAATAGATTATTTTTTTTAAAACACTGGGGTGGCCTAATAATTATGGCCGGTAGTGTATATAAATAGAATTTTATAGTAAAAATACCATCAATACATTTTCATGGTAAAAAAGAAAAGAAAAAATTGACAGCAATACATTAAAAAAACAAGCAAACCAAAAACCGAAAAAACAAAAACAAAAAAAGAAAAACCAAACAAGCAAAAATAAAAACATATTACCGGCAGTACATATTTAATTTAAGAAACATACATTCTTGTTAAAAAAAACAAAACCCAGTAATCCTGTTTGCAAAAGAAATTACTAATGCTCCCATGAAAGTTAAATTTCTGTATTAAATGACCAATAAAGTGTTGATATGCCGCTAAACAATCTCTGACTGACTAGTTCCAACAGACTAATAAAGTTTTGTTGATACAGGCTCTTTTCAAGAGTTTCCATGCTGTCGAAAACTTTGGTGAAATCTATAAAGACAATATACATAGGATTATTCAACAAATTTCTCCATTATTTGTTCCAAAGCAAAGTTTAATGAAAACGAATCAACGTCATTCAAGAAAAATGTGATCTATGAAAAGAAATTAAATCTTACAATTAAGTCTATTGAAAATGGATATAATTTCCACGAAACTCATAATAAGAATAAGATAAGTGAATATTTAACTCAGTCAGTTAAGCGCCATACGTGATACACACTTGAGCGGCCATGTCTCGAAAGAGACATGACTGACTGGACGGAAGATTAACCCGCAGTAGGTTGCCATTACTTTCTGCGGTAGACTGGTTGCCAGACAGGGCTATTGAACCCAATCTGTTTTGTTATTTAACCCATAACTTGAGGGAAGAGACGGATTAATATCTTTCCCAAGGGTATTTGCGCGTAAGGAAATTCAACTGGAATTCGAACTCGGCTTCCCAATTTTTCGTTCCGAGTCGATATCCACTGCAGCTCAACGTACAGCCTATGCTATGTAGAGCATTTATAAGTCATCCTTGAGGCCTTGTGTCAGACTAAGCTAAGCTATGTAAGTATATGTTGTAAGGCCAAATAGAAAGAGTAATGGTTTCAACTGAATTTCTAGCGGAGGATGTTTTCATCGTTCTTAAAAAAAAAAAAGGTAGAGGCTAAAAATAAGTGGAAATGAAAAAGAGGAATAAAAATCATTGAAAGAAAGGAAATAGTGTTGAATAAGAAATAACTGAATAAATATTAAAAGCAGACAAAGAAGACAAGGCCTGCTGACAACGTATAAGTAAGCCGGGAAAGAGAAAAGAAGAAGTAAATGCTTTTAAAAAAATATTACGAAAATAAAGTAAAAGAGAAGAAAATGAAGATGAAGAGTAAGAAGAACTGTTTGAAAGGAAGGAAAATATTCTAATAGAAGAAGAAGAAGAAGAAGAAGAAGAAGAAGAAGAAGAAGAACTATTCAAAGGGAAAGAGCATATTTGAACAGGAAGAGATCTCCATCTCTTTCAGTTAAAATATGAAGAAGTAGAAGAAGAAAAAGAAGTAGAGGCTTTTGAAGTGAAGGAGAATAATTTAAAAGAAAAAGATGAAAAAGGAAAAGACGTGGAAGAGCCGGGAAGAATAATGTTGAGGAAGGAAGGAAATAGAAAAGAAGGAATGTATTAAAGAAAGAGTTAGAAGAAGAAGAAAAAGAAACTAAGAATGAAACTCCATTTCTCTTTTTTTTTATTCTTCTCACCTTAGTTTTTTTTTCTAAACATATACTTTTAAATATAAGAGACAATGAATGTCTATTATGTTTAATCATGAGCCGTTATATTTTTGCTTTAATTTTAGGTGAAAATAAAGACAAAAATTTTCCAACATTTAGATAATTTTTTTATTAAGTTGGTTCTCGGTTCAATATATATATATATATATATATATATATATATATATATATATATATATATGAAATAGAGTGTGAAAGAGAGAGAGAGGAAAAGAGAAACAAACAAACAAGTAAAGAAGAAGAAGAAGAAGAAGAAGAAGAAGAAGAAGAAGAAGAAGAAGAAGAAGAAGGCATTGACGTTTAAGGAAGGAAATAACTAGGAAAGGAGAGGAAAGCAAGAAAGGATAAATATTGTTTTAAAGTAAGAAGAAAATAAAGGAAAAGATATTGAAAAATAACATAAGAAAAAGGAAAGTCAATTAAAATAAAATATAAAATTGATAGTATAAAAAAAGTATGATGAACGTAGGAAGTTTAAGAAATAAATGAATATATTGCAAATAAAAGAAAAATAGTCAGATGCAAGAAAAAAATATAAACTCTGGTGATGAGAATATAAATGATGACAATAATTTTTTCAGAAAACGACGCGAAACGAAAAAGAAAAACCCCTGACTCCTGATGACAATTATACTGACTACGACCGCAATGATAAAAATGATGATGGTGATAATAGCGATGATGGTGATGATGACACCCGGAATATTTATGAAGCAACCATTTTGTTCGTCTTCAGTGCCGAGTCGGCATGAACCAAACGAGGCGCTAACTGGCCGACACCCAACAACTTCAGCCGCCTCTGCCCCCACACGAGTGAAGGAGCGAGCAAGCGAGCAAGTGAATGAATGAATAATCTATTTTACGAAACGGACGGATATTATGACAAATATCGGTAAACGTTGTCTGGTGTTTTTCTTCCAAGTCTCCGATGATTTCAGACAACTAGCAACCAACCACTGAGCTAATGAGAGAAGAATAAAGAGAGAGAGAGAGAGAGAGAGAGAGAGAGAGGAAATTCTATATAAATATATATATACACTAGTACAGTGCAAAAGTATTAGGACAAAAACTATTTTATCTTTTATGAGGCATATTGACATAAAATAAACAATTTAATTAAAGTAATTTTATTTGATTTACTCAACAAATGCTTTAACAAGAAAAAATACTTGTTATAAAATAAATTTCATATTTAGTATAAATAGCCTTTTGCTTTGATCACAGCCTTCATTCTGTCAGGCATTGACATCACAAGCTTTCTTTTTCAATGTATCTAATGGTATCTCCGGTCAAGCAGCTTGTATTTGTTCCCAAAGTGTGTCTTGCGAAGTAACATTAGATTTATCAATTTTTTTTATCCAAAATCTAAACTTATTTATATATGGAACTTTGTCTGTGTGTGTGTGTGTGTGTGTGTGTGTGTGTGTGTGTGTGTCTGTGTGTGTGTGTGTGTCTGTGTGTCTGTGTGTGTGTCTGTCTGTGTGTGTGTGTTCGTTACCTATAGACTCTAAAACGGCTGAACCGATTTTCTTGAAAATTTACACAGTTGTACTATAAGCGTCTGCGAGTGTTCTTAGCTAGGTTTTGTGTCGAGGTACCCCGATAAATATCGAAAATCGATAATCGAAAAAATCGGGTTATAGAAGGAGTGGTCCGATTTTAATCAAATTTGATACACTCATAGACAAAGACATAAGAAACGATATTCAGAAGTTTCAAGGTTGCAGTTCTTACAATTGTGCAGAAAATCGATAATGTGTGTCTGTTTATCTGCCTGTATGTCTGTATATTTTCAGCCCTTTTATTTTAGTTTTTACTTCGGGTTTGGCTCTAAGTAGGTATAATTGTAGTTCTTAGTCTTAGCCATGATACCATTTACTCAGAGGACTTATTTAGCCTTCAACATTCAGTTTAGGACGAAAAAACTTATTTGATCTGGATACCAGGAAATCAAAATTTGACTTACATCCATTCATTTTTCTTTTAGTCTACGGTTTCACTTTAACTGCAAACAACTATTGCTTTTTAGTCTTTCGTGCCAACGTCCAAAGAGTCTGAGCTCCAGGACCATGGATTAGTTTTAAAGCTTTCATTACACTCGAGCAACGCCGGGCTATACTACTAGTACCCTATAGATGTTCAATAGGATTGAGATCAGGGCTTTGTGGGGGCCAATTCAAATTCCGAAGCCTTATTTCCTCTTCCTTTTTAGTTAAATAATTCTTACAAAGGTTTGGCTTTTCACCCCGTATTTGAATTTCAGTGAGGTTTTTAGGAAAATCACCCCTCTCCTAATACTTTTGCACACTTTAGTGTGCAAAAGTGTTAGGACAGGGGTGATTTTATATATATGTATATATATATATATATATATATATATATATATATATATATATATATATATATATGTCTCTGTCTTACTCACTCTTTCATATATATATATGTATATATGTGTGAAAGATAGCGTAAGAGAAAGTGACAGACAAAGAGAGAGAGAGAGAGAGAGAGAGAGAGAGAGAGAGAAACAAAGTTTAGAATGAAATGTTCGAAGTGGGGGAAAACTGAAGGAAAAGGAAAAGTTACAAAATTAAATGAAAATTTAAAGTTTAAAAGGAGAAAAAAATAAAAATAATGAAAGAATAGAAAACACTATGAAAAGTAATAAAATGAAACATAATGAGAAAAAAATGTTATATATGTATATACACACTTATAATTGTGTATTATATGGAAAATAAAACAATGGAATAATGGGAGCATTCGTAATAATAAAGAAAGAAAAAGCCAACATTCAATAATATCAACAATGAATATGGCCACTATGTGCTGACCGTGTTTGAAAAAATAAGATATCTTATAACCCTAGATACGTAGATATAAAAACAATCCATATATTCGGTTAATAGTAAAATAAAATTTATCCTTTATAATGGCTAAAAATAAAGTCAAAAGAGCTTGATTATTAAAACATTTGGAGAATTTTTATATAATTTATCTCCTGAAAAAACAAAACAAAACAAAACAAAACAAAAAAACAAAAAACAAAACAATATAAGTATCCGTGAAAATTATATATATAAAAAAATTAACCATAGCACACTGTCAGTGATTTTTAACGAAACTTATATATATATATATATATATATATATATATATATATATATATATATATAAAGATGTATACAGAAGTGTATTTAGGCAGCAATCTTTCTTTAATACCTGTTTCATAAAAAAGAGTTTTTGTATTTTTCATGTATACGAACAAGATATTTCTTTTGGGATTAAGCATACGTAGAAATAGTCTAATTTTTTGCTCGTCTCGAGGATTCAGCTTCAAAATGTCTAATAGATTAGCCGAAAGCGTTCGGAACGAAATGCTTGATGGTTTATCTGGACACAGATTAAAGCCCCCCCCCACTCCAATATTGTTCGCTGACAAGAAAAACACCTTAAAAAACTTAACAGAAGTGCATTGTCAGCCATTTTTAATGATTTATATTTGATCATATATATCTATACTTAATGTATTGAGGCTGCAGATGATTTTCTAAACATACATTGTTAAATAGAACAGTCAATGAATGTCTATTATGTTTAATCATAATTAATTTTAAACATCATATTTTGGCTTTAATTTCAGGTGAAAATAAAGACAACAATTATCCAACATTTGGATATTTTTTATTATGCTGGTTCTAAGCTTTCGGCTAACATGAGCCATCTTCAGTGAGGTTACAGAGACGTTAACATAAAGACATCCACAATCAAAGATGATATCTTATGCTGACATCAAACATTGCTATGTGACGATAACAGTCACCGAATAGCAGACGCAGTTCGTAAATTAGTAATGCGGTTCTATGACGTCACACCGCGTGAGAGCTCGAAATGTTAACAGAACCATATATTTAAATGCAATGTAATGTGTTGTGACCAGATTGAAATGTGATTTTATTAAGTGTGGGTTGCTTTGATATAATGTATTTAATTATATATATTTGGAGTAGATAGATCTATCTTGGAGTAAATAGATCTATCTTTGGAGTAGATAGATCTATCTTTTGGAGTAGATAGATCTATCTATCGCCCGGTTCACACTCCACTCACGTCTATTGAACAGGTTAAGAGGCTCATCCCTTGTTCCCTGTTTAGGATGTGGTTTCCGGCTTTCTCTTTTCCAATCTTCTCACGTTGTTTTTTTTTTCAATTGGAGTAGATAGATCTATCTATCGCCCGGTTCACACTCCACCCACGTCTATTGAACAGGTTAAGAGGCTCATCCCTTGTTCCCTGTTTAGGTTGTGGTTTCCGGATTTCTCTTTTCCAATCTTTTCACTATTACGTAGCCCCCTGCACATCAGTGGCGTTACGCCTTGCTAGGGGTGATACGATTAAAAAAATATATATATATAATAATGGCTGGTCATTCGTATTCGAGGATACCCATCTAGAGCACACCTGTGGTTTATACATGCTGCTGCAGTTTTTGGGATAGAGCGCGTTATCTAGTATGAACAACAGTCTGAACAACGCCAGGACACTCACGAAGATTTGTGACTTCGAATTAGCACAACCATCGACGGCTCATCAAATAGAGCCGTCAACCCAATTTCACTCACAAGGCTTGGGTCAAACCATGATATGGTTTTCAGGCACTCTCCAGAGATCTGGGATAACATCCAGACCGATAGCATCAAGAATTCACTACCTTCCTAACAAATCAACCATCGAATTTATATATTCTAAGCATACAATATTAAATATAACAGGCAATGAGTATCTATTATGCTTAATCATGAGCCTTTCTGAACGTCGTATTTTGGCTTTAATTTCAAGTGAAAATAAATATAAAAAATGTCCAACATGTGGATGTTTATTTATCATGCTGGTTCTTAGCTTTCGGCTCACATGAGACATCTTCAGAGAGGTTACAGGGACGTTAACATAAAGACACCCACAATCAAAGATGATATTATGTTGTGTTGACATAAAACATTGCTGTGCAATGATAACAGTCACCGAATAGCAGACGCAGTTCGTAAATTTGTAATGCGGTTCTATGACGTTACACCGCGTGAGAGACCGAAATATTAACAGAACCATATGTCTAAATGCAATGTAATGTGTTGTGACCAGATTGAAATATGATTTTATTAAGTGTGGGTTGTTTTGCTTTAATGTAGACGGCCTACAATATCTGAAGGTTCTTTTTACTGTGTGTATGTGTGAGTATTATTGTGTTATCGACTAAAATCTGTCTAGTATTACCTACATTGCATTTAGATGTTTAGAACGGCTCATAATTAAACATAATAGACATTCATTGTCTGTATATTTAACAGTATATGTTTAGAAAATTATCTGCTGCCTCGATACACTATATATATATATATAATCATATAATTGAATTTGTTTTTTAGGCAATGCTAGATCATTGTTGTGAAAATCTAGAAATCTCGAAACAGAAATTTTCGTGTCGCAATGTATTTTTAATTAAAAAACAAATTTAATTATATGATAATATTATTCTCTACAATATTTAATGTATTGAGCATTTATATAAAAAAATGTAAACATCAAAGAATTCGGAATTGTAAAACTGTTAGTTCACTTCACCTGGATTTATATATATATATATATATATATATATATATATATATATATATATATATATATATTTTTTTTTTTTTAATATCAAAGACAATTTTAAAGGAAGTTCTGACAAAATGGAAAAGTTTTCATGTTATACATTTTGTCCTGGAGGACTTGATTGGACTAAATTTATGTTGATGCAATTACACACATGTGCATGAATGAGTGAAACTGGAATTTAAAGAGGATTCTTTTTATAAAGGAATTTAATATATAATGAATGTTATTACGAAAAATAAAGAAATTTTTCAATATCAAATTGAGGTGATGAGTCAGATTCAGATTCTTGTGTGGCAAGATTTCAGTTGTAGTTAGAAGTCACAGTGACAAAAGAAATATATATATATATATATATATATATATATATATATAGCACTGATTTATCATTGGTTGATATATATAAATAATTAATACATTTTTTTAATCCGATATTTTCATTACTTTAAAAGTTATTTTTAGTGGGTAGATTTATTTATGCAGAGGCCCCGCTTATTAAACAGTGTGTGTATTACGTGTGTGTATTACGTGTGTGTATTACGTGTGTGTATTACGTCTGTGTATTACGTCTGTGTATTACGTGTGTGTATTACGTCTGTGTATTACGTGTGTGTATTACGTCTGTGTATTACGTGTGTGTATTACGTATAATTGTCTGCAAGTTGACTTGTGACGCTCTCCTTGAATGATTGGTCGAAAGTACGCCGGATCAATATGTAGTTTCCCCCCTATAAAGAGTGACGCAGGGGACACATTTTCTTTAAGTTTTCTCGATTTTGTGGGCTGGTGTACGAAATGCATACTGTTTTAAATAAGCGGAGACTCTACTGAAATAAGGGTATCCGTTAAAAATAAAGATTGAAGTGTTAAAAATGCTGGATGAAAATCTAAAACCCATGAAATTTTATCAAAAGTTTTGTTTATATTTTGGATACGGAACCGAGGAAATATGGATTTCCGAGAAGGTCTGAGCGAGGGAAGGCAGGTCCGAACCCCGCCGGAGGAGACGTGTGTGTGTGCGTGTGTGTGTGGAAGATTGTATACAAGAAATAGTCCTCCATATACGGGTTGATAAACATAACAATGTATGGATAATATATATAACACATCACTCAATAAATCCCAGGCCTAACTAATAAAACAACTTTTAGGCAAAATTCCACTTTATTCATCCTGATAGTCTCTTTTTAGGGTGTTACACTGATTCCAACGTTTGTCTAACAATTCGATGCCTTTTTTTATAGCCCAATTTGTTTTGGCCTCAGTTTCACATATCACTTCTTCATTGGAGCCAATTCTCTTCCCCGCAGTATTCTTTTGAGGAGAATAGGGTGGATGCGGAAGCAATTTGAAGTGCAATTCATGTAGTTTTGCCATCGTTGCAATCGACTTGTGACACGGTGCGTTGTTTTGGTTAAAGATAACTTTTTTCTTCATCTGTGGTCAATTTTTGGCGTTTTCTTCCTTCAAATGCACCAATAATGCTATATAATATACGCTATTGATTGTTCTTCCTTTCTCAAGGTAATCGATGAAAAAAAACATTGCGCATCCCACAATACGGAGGCCAAAACCTTATCTGATATTTGCGTCTTTGGTTGCTGTGGTCGGCTTCCACCTGCTGCTGTACACTCAGCTGACTGCCGATTTGACCCCAGAAGGAAGTGGTGGATCCATGTTTCATCCATTGTCACATATTTACGCAAAAACTTCTTGTTGCGTTGGAACAGTTGCAAACAAGGCTCTGAATCGTCGAGGCGTTGTTGTTTTTGATTGACTGTGAGCAAACGCGGCACCCAATTTGAACACACCTTTCTCATTGACGAATTTTCATGCAATATGGTGAATACACTGCCTTCTAATATGTTCAACTCTTCTGTTATCTCACACAACTTCATTTTACAATCGGCCAAAACGAGTTTATGGATTTTTGGGGTGTTTTCCGGGACAAATGCCGATTTTGGGCGATCTGAGCGTTAAGTATCATTTGTGTCTGTACGACTGCATTTAAAATCATCATACCACCTATTAACCATTGTTTTCGACGGAGCAGAATCCGAATAACGCTTATCAAGCCATTACTTTACTTGAACAGTATTTTTTCCCCAGAAGGAAGCAATGCTTTATCAACATGCAAAATTCAGATTTTTCTATTATTTTGAAAATTTGCAACAGTAGCTTCATTTATATAACTGCAAATTGTAAACTAATAATCTGATTGAGACCAAGTTTTGCCACGTGCCATTTGATGGTTAATAATTCCAAAAATCATATGGATTTTTTTTTATTACTGGCACTATCTATATATCAGGCCCGGGACTTATTGAGTGATATATATATATATATATATATATATTTTTTTTTCTAAACATATGCTATTAAATATAAGAGACAATGAATGTCTATTATGTTTAATCATGAGCCGTTCTAAACGTCGTATGTTGGAGAATTTTTGTCTTTATTTTCAACTGAAATTAAAGCAAAAATACGACGTTTAGAACGGCTCATGATTAAACATAATAGACATTCATTGTCTCTTATATTTAATAGCATATGTTTAGAAAATTACTTGCTGCCTCGATATACTATATATATATATATATATATATATATATATATAGAGAGAGAGAGAGAGAGAGAAGAATGCAAATTAATTAAACATCTATAGTATGCAAACACGCGCATTCAGATAGACGATGTCAGATTTTATTATGCAAATCAATGCTTTCAGAATAACATTTGTATATGTAACAAATATTGGTAAACCGTTCAGGATATATTTTATTTTATATGTGTAATATATTATGTAAGTTTTAGCTCATAATATCTAACCTTCATAAAAATATTGATAACCTATTTCGGGGGTGTCAGTTTTCATGTAAACAATCCGAATGTAACAATCGCTTTTATTTACAAATGAATCGAAAAGATATAGGCCACGGAAGCATATATTTTATTAAGAGAATACTTTGTACATTTATATGGATTCTTTGACATAGTAATATAACCATCATTCATTAATTTATTTACTTTTCCATTGTGTAACACTGTCGTCCGGCTGGCTCTTGCTCCTAACCTGATCACGGAAGCCAAGTATGGTGATGTCCGGAACCTGAGCCAGGATTTATACTGTCGACACGGCACTAATTATGACGACTATCTCGGGTCGCTAGTCGTGATGGTCTCATCACAGTAGCTGGTCTTCGAGTCGTCTCTTACAACGGTGAACTTCCCTGCCCACGCTGTGAATTTTAATCTCAAGGAAGACACATTGAAAACCCGGTAGCCGTTTCTCTACCACTTCAAACCAGACCGGACACACGTGTACAAGTGTGTTTTTAAATTAAAATACGTCACCAAAGAAAAAAAAAAATTCGAAGATGCCTGAATAAGTTGAGGAAAATTCTTTATATATATATATATAAAAAAATAATTAGCAACAGAAACAGAATATAATGGTCGTCGAATTTCTTTTTTCCCAACGGAGCGAAAGTTTTCGTTTAAGAATAATCGGAGCTTTCAATTTTCCAAATTTTTAAAAAGTCTTTTCAGGGCTCTTTATCTTTTTTGAATTTAACATAAATTACAACAATTTTCATTACTTCTTAGATAACTTCTTTGCTTGAATACTGTTTTCCATACTTATATATATATATATATATATATTATCGTATCACCTCGAGCAAGGTGGTAACGCCACTGATGTGCAGGGGGCTACGTAATAGTGAAAAGATTAGAAAAAGAGAAAGCCGGAAACCACATCCTAAACAGGGAACAAGGGGTGAGCCTGTTCACCTGTTCAATAGACGTGGGTGGAGTGTGAACCGGGCGATAGATAGATCTATCTACTCCAATTGAAAAAAAAAACAACGTGAGAAGATTGGAAAAGAGAAAGCCGGAAACCACATCCTAAACAGGGAACAAGGGATGAGCCTCTACACCTGTTCAATAGACGTGGGTGGAGTGTGAAACGGGCGATAGATAGAGCTATCTAATCCAATTGAAAAAAAAAACAAAAAAAAAAACAAAGTGAGAAGATTGGAAAAGAGAAAGCCGGAAACCACATCCTAAACAGGGAACAAGTGATGAGCCTCTTAACCTGTTCAATATATATATTTTTCAATGTCAGACTAAAGGTTTTCTGTTGTATTAATATCTATAGAACCTATACCATTAAAATAAAGTAAGTCTTGTTTAAGAATTTACAATAATTCTCCTTTGAAGGTATATAACTGTATTTCCTATAATATTATCCCCAACCATTGCTGAATATCCTCCATTGTTGCCTTGTAAGTAGTGTTGGTTTACTATTTTCATAAGAGACCTAACCTTTTACGCAGCCATCAAATTCATCCAATGTTGCTCTGCATTCATCACTGAAATTTGTCGTTGAGAAATCAGTTTTCGTGTATTATTACTTAAATGTTTCTGTTTTTGACTTTTACTTAAAGGTTCTGGCTTGATTTCTTTTAAGTATTAAGACAAAGGTCTTTGCATTTTCAATCTTTCCTCACGAGTGACATTCGCAATTCTAGCATCTTTCAAAATTTTATTACTAAACAAATCATTTTTTGTTTATTACCCTTTTGATTTTTCTCGTATTTTTGTGACATTCAATAACGATAGATAAATAAATAGAAATACATATATATATATATATGAAAAGCTTGAGATAGACATGAAAAAGGATAAACAGATATAAAAAGGATAGATAGATAGATAGATAGATAGATAGATAGATAGATAGATAGATATATAGATAGATAATGATCAGAATAAAATTATCATGACTACTCTGAAATAGATAAATAGATAATAAATGTAATATGACAGCTGTTAAATATATATATATATATATATATATATATATATATATATATAGATAGATAGATAGATAGATAGATAGATAGATAGATAGATAGATAATGAACACATAAATACAATAAATTGAAGTAAAACTCCAACGAATATACAGAAAATAATTTGATGTTTAAATTTCAAACAGATTAAGAAAAAATGAAATGGAAAGGTGGAAAGAAAATAGAATGTAAGTAAAAAAGCAAATAATTTTTCATGAGTGTGTGTGTACGTGAAAACGAGATAGATAGATAGATAGATAGATAGATAGATAGATAGATAGATAGATAGATAATGAACAGGTTTAGATAGATAGATAGATAGATAGATAGATAGATAGATAGATAGATAGATAGATAGATTTGAAGAGACTGAGAAATGATAGATAGATAGATAGATAGATAGATAGATAGATAGATTTGAAGAGACTGAGAAATGATAGATAGATAGATAGATAGATAGATAGATAGATAGATAGATAGATAGAAATAGATGCTGTGAGAGAGTGGAATGAAATGATTGAAAAACGAATGAAATGAAGGAATGAAAAAGTTTTAAGAATAAGAAAAAATAATAAGAGGAATGTAGAAGATAAGATGAAAAAAAAAGAAAACAAAATTAAAAAGAGGCGAATAGGTAATGTCGTAACTGTTACGTACTCCACTGATGAGTGAGGCAAAGACAAAAAGGCTAACAATTTAAAACTATGAATAACAAGTGAAAAAAAATAAACAAAAAACAAAAACACAAAAGTATCGTTTCCATCGTCATCATCATCATCACCATCATCATCATCAGCAGCAACAGTAGCAACGGCAACAGCAGCAGCAGCAGCTCTCTCAGCAGGTCTTCGCCATTCTGTAGGCATAAGCGTTTTATTTATCTCTTTTTATAAACGTGTTGCATTCCTTGGATTTGGCTGCAAACCCGGATCTGCCATTCATACTGCAATACCACACACACACACACACACACACACATACACACACACATTTTTTCAATGCATCCCGATATAAACAAAAAAAAAAATAAAGAAAAAAAATGGAAATCCCTTCTTGTTTGTGGAGTAATGCTTATCAAGATCTGGTCGTTGTTCTTGTAAAGAGTTCGACTCTTCACCGGTTGCCGTGTGTTTGTTACTTTTTCAAAGCTTATCAACTATTTTATATGTCGGCCTTGTGGCCAAGAGAGTTGCTTATTTTTCTACATTTTTACAACTCTTTTTTCAGAGTACAGATAAGTGATAGCTTTTCGAATCTTGATTTTTCAGGGCAGGTGGGCCCGTGCTACCCAAATGAGAGATTGGTGCAATACAGTCTTTTGACATTAATTTCTCCTAATTTAACCTTAGGCCGTTCTAAGAAATCTTATTTACAATGCTTTTGTTTTTGATACTACTTCCTTAATAGAAGTAAAGGACAATTATTTTTATTTTTTGAGGAAATTTTCTGACAACACCCGAGTTTAAGATCAACCCGTTTATTCACACGTTTTGAAGCATTGTATTTTTTCCGACCAACTTTTATTGAGAATCCTTCTCTGTTTATTGTATATTTTTGAAAAATGCCGGCTGCCAATTAATAAATCAACCCACTTGTCGTTGCTATCCTAGAGTATGTGGTCACCCATTGGTTTGCATATATACGAGGTATGCTGAAACGTTTTCGGATTTCCCCACAATCTGATGCGCTCTTTAATATATATATATATATATATATATATATATATATATATATATATATATATATATATATATATAAGTTTGGAGGAGGGATAGAGTCGTTGGAGGCATTGTTGGTAAGGAAGAGAAGGTCAGCACTCATAGGTTTCAACTATGGGGGCGGCCACCGTGTTCTGGTCATGTTGGAGAGTGAAACCTTCCTGTGGCTCTACATGCATACATAAAACAATCTATATGTTCGGTTGAAGGTAAGGTAAAATTCATACTTGATGGTGGCTGAGGTCATGGCCGAGGACGTTTGAATAGATCAAACAGTCAGACAGTTTTTATGTAATTTGTCTACTGAACGGAAGGAAATTGTAAGATCACTGGAAAATTGTAAAAAAAATTGTCCACGGCACCTTGTCTGTATTTTTGGCGAAACTCTCATAAAAGAGAGTTTGCTACTGAATAAACCATTTTCAACTTATATATATATATATATATATATATATATATATTGGCTGAAGATACGGAAAGTTTGAAACCTAGGTTTCGGAAATATCTCATTTCCAAATGAAAAATATTCAAAAGTTCTACAATATAAATCTATTGAACACTTTTTAATACAACTGTGTTCTGGTCTTATTTAATTATGACCCCAAAACTAACTAACTAACTAACTATATATATATATATATATATATATATATATATATATATATATATTGTTATTCAGTTTTTGGTCATAATTAAATTAGACCAGTACACAATTGTATTGAAAAGTGCTCAATACATATATATTGTAGGGCTTTTAAATTTTATTCATTTGGAAACCAGTTATATATACATTTATAGATATAGAAAGTGTGGAAATAGGAATCAATGGTAACTGCATGGTTACCGTCGGTTTCGCACTATCTATCTATCTGCTTATATTTTTAAACAGAAAATATATCCTATCAATATGAAATTTTAAAGTTATTCCTTACACCGATATTTATTGCTGTATGTGATTGTTAAGAAAAGTCAAACTATTGGGTAAAAAGAAAAGAAAAAAATACAGGAAAAATACACGCATGCGTAATATACTGAATTGCAGGTGCCCGCCAGACAGTATTGCCTGCACAAGGAAAGAAAATATTCCTCAATATCATCATCGTTGCCATCATCATGAGTATCATCAAAGTTTTTCTTGTACACATTGAACTAAAGTTATCACCCTTGTGTATCTCATTGTGGGGCAGTGGTTAGCAAGCCAGACTCGTAGAACAGCTATTACTGTTATAGGTTTGTTCCTATTTAACAAAGTACGACACAAGGTCACTATACGGAGTGGGAGAGACTCAGAAATTTTCACTATGTTGATAACACGGGAGTAGCTATTAGATATACCACTCTGTAAGCGATGGCGTCTTGCACGGTGAGTCAATCTACTAAATGTCATTGTGCTGATTAGATAGTTCGTTTCTCTCTCTCTCTCTCTCCCCCGATCTCTCTCTCTCTCCCTCCCTCTCTCCTCCTCCCTCTCTATATATAAATATATAGTGTTGTTTATGTAGTATCTTTGTTGGTTTTACCGTATCGTTTAAGCCAATATGTTCTTCACCCTCCTTAAAAATTAATTTCATTCAATGTCTTTTGCAACTCAGAGATTACATTTTTTTTCTTTCTTATCTTCTCAAGAATAACACCACACCTTAATAAATTTACAGACCTGAATGTCAAAGCCATGCGTTCGCTAAAGAGAGAATTCTCCGACAGGAAAAGAAAGCCTCATTTACTTGTCATTAGAAAACCGTTCTTACGTTGAACTCCTGATAGGGGAAGCCTTAAATAGTTTTACTATTTCTCACCATTATGGCTTCCCATATCAATGGGACAATGACAAGGCGATTCTATGATTAAAATAACATACTGTATTTTCTTGTGTAAAATACAACATGAGTATAAGACAACCCCGTGTTTCTGAAGCTAAAATCAGGGAAGGGACTCTAAAATCAAGCAGGTACAGAAATTTAAATACCTGGGAAGTGTTAAAGTCGGCACTGAGATCCGAAGGCGAATTAGCTTGACAAAGTAAGCATTCCAGAAGTTGAGTAAAGTATTAAGAAACAAGACAATTTCACTAGAAACAAAGAGGAGAGTACTGGATTGCTGTGTGATGTTAGTTCTTCAATATGACAGTGAATGTTGGACAATATCTTCGAAGATGAAAGAAAATCTTGAAGCAACTGAAATGTAGTTTTACAGAAGGATGCTGCGGATATCATGGACCGAGCAATGACGAGGGTTTGGAAATGATGGAGACGAAAAGGAAATTAATACTGAGCATCAGGAAGAGACAACTAAAGTTCCTGGGACATGCAATGAGGAAAGAGGGTTTGGAGAACCTGTTACTAACAGGCCAGATAGAGGGAAAAAGAGACAGGAGAAAGCAGCGGATAACATATTTGAAGGACCTGATCAGGTGGATGACAGAACGAGGGTTGCCTGGTGCAACAGGAGAAAGTGTGATAAGAGCCACCAGGGGCAGGGAGATGTGGAAAGCCATGATTGCCTACGTCCTGAAAGGACATGGCACATAAAAGAAGAAGAAGTATAATATGACCCGTATTACAGCCACCGGTATGTTCTTTTTTAATAGTTTCACCCCAAGCAAGTTAGTAACGCCACTGATGCGCGGGGGCTACATAAGAGTAAAAGTTTGGACAGGAGGAGAGTAAAGAGAAAGACGAACCGGTTACAGGAGGTGTCAGAGAAAGAAGCAAGAGAAGGTGTGATGACAGTTGCAAAGGTAGGGAAAAAGGAAAAGATATACAGAGTGATATAGAAATAATTGTAATCAAGTGGATAAGAGATGGGTATTGAGATTTCATTCAAATTTTTCGAGGTTGTAGCCGTCAGAAAAGCAAGAATATAGAAGAGAGTTCCACAGGCGGGAAGTGCGAGAAAAGAAGCTGAAGGAGTAGAATAGTCGGCTACATTTGGTTGATCTAACTGTGAATGCGTGGGACCCAGTTGCCAGTCTGGTTGCACGAGTAAACTCATATGGCAGGGGCATCAGTGACTTAAGTTCGTCGGAGGAGAATCCATGAAAATATTTATAGAACAGACAGAGGGAAGCCACATCCAGTCGGTGAGAAAGTGATTGGAGTCGAACCGCCAAATCGGGACTTATCACATCACAGATTATCCTTTGGAGCCTGTCGAGAATACTGAGATGAACAGCGGGGGCGCCTGACCATATACGAAATTGACTTTGAAAAAATCTAAATGTTGTACATGTATTTCACTAAAATATTTAATTTTTAACAATATTAAAGAATAGAATGAACCGGTTAGCCATTGCATATAAAAAGTGCTAACTCGACATACTAGGTAATGCATTTATCGCATCCTGTCGGCACTACCATATTGTTGTAATACTGATTCATGATATAAAGCGGCCTTAAATGCAGCAAAAGACAGCCGTCCCTACACCACAGACCAGCTAAGACCAGCTTTGTACCCAGTTAACGCGTAAGCGGGGGCTGGATAATCTTTATCAATGGCCTGAGCGTACGCGCTCGGGTTTTCACGTTAAATAATTGGACTTTTGTCTCATCACAACCCAGTGAGGGGTATGATAAATTTCCAAGCGCCTTCACGTTTAAACCCAGCTAAGACAAGATTAGTGCCAAATCCTCGCGTATGCATAAATTTTGGCCTTTGGCCCAAGTGTACGCACCCGGGTTCCACATGTTCAATAACTGATCTTGTGTCGCATCCCGCTCCAGTGTGGAGGCATGAGTAAATACTAGCATTTTCACGATAAGGAACAGCTAAGGTACATTTTGACCCTTGACACAAATGTACGCGATCGGGTCCACACGTTAAATAGCTGACCGCGTGGAGGGACATGGCTAAATACCCAAGCGTCTCCTCTCCACAGATCTACTAAGACGGCCTTAGTAACCAATTTCCGCGTATGCAAAGGCTGGGTTGCTTTTGACCCTTGTCCTCAGTGTGTGCACTGGAAATATCTTAGATGAAGGCTAGATGTTGTAAGAATTAACAGACTCAAATTAGTTCACATCTTCTTCACAAGTTATTTTTTGGAGAAGATGGGCAACCTCCAGGCCTCACATTAGATAAATTCATATTTTCGACCGTTATCAGGGAGAAAATGTTTTTATTTATTTCCTACATGCTTGAGTGACTCTTGACTATGTGCCATGTCCCTTCAGGAACCTGGCGATCATTTTCCTGTCTTTTGCAGCTCTTAATTAATTTTCTCATTTTGCTTTTTCTTCTAAAACTTGTTACTCCTTCCATTTACACAAGCCCACTAGATGCGTTGTCTCTCTTCCTCTTGCCTTCATTCTGTCTTGTGAGTATCACATTTTCCAGGCTCTTGGGCTATTATGTCTCGAAAGAGACAGGACTGACTGGGCAGAAGATTATCCCACAGTAGGTTTCTGCGGTAGACTGGTTGCCAGCCAAAGGCTATAGAACCCAATCTGTCCAGTTATTTAACCCATAACTGGAGGAAAGAGACGGATTAATATCTTTCCCAATGGTGTTTGTGCACAAGTGAATGCAAGGAATTCAACTGGAATTCGAACTCGGCTACCCGAGTTCTCGTTCCAAGCCGATATCCACTTCACCACAACGCACATCTTTCCTCATAATGAGCCTTAAAAATTTAAACTGTCTCTTCCTTATGATAAGTATAAGTGTTCCATTTGTTTAGAGACGCATGGGGAAAAGAGCACAAAAACTGGACACTAGAACAGTTCATTTGATGCATATGTTATTGTGCATTATTAACAAAAGAACCATTTTATTTTCATTTAGAATTATCGACTTGACAATAAATACTAAAATAATATGAAATACATCAATTTCTAAAAAACTGCTGTGGCCTAACAATTATGGTCGGTAGCAGGGCTGTACTGATGCTAAAAAAACACCGAGCACAGAGAAAATTGCCCGGATTTATTAGTTGACAATGTGATGACATCATCAGTATTATCCGTTTCCAGAAACTATGATTTTGCGGATGTTTTCGGCTTTCCAGTGAAAATTAGGCAGAGAACGCAAACGAAAGCAGGAAATCGGGTTCGGACTTTCTGAGTATAACCAATCTTTTCTCCCAAAGTTAATAAATAAACAAACAGATTTTTACTGCGTTCATTCGGATGTTTTCTTCGTTTTTCTTTCTTTCTTTCTTTCTTTCTTTCTTTCTTTCTTCGTGAATCGTTTAGTTTGATTTCTGACGAAGACATTTTTCCTTGCCCGGATTTTCACTATGATTGTACGGATCGGCCTGGACCCGTGCCCGGTGTGCACGGTAGTCAGATACGGCCATGGTCGGTAGTGTATTTTTTCTAGCTTTGAAATGATGCCGCATTCTGGAATTCTACTACTATTACTATTATTATTGTGTATGTATGGCTGGTCACTTGTAGTCAAGGATGCTTGTCTACTAGGGCGGGGAGCTAATCTCCGTTGCAGACACATGCTCAGGTACATTTGTGTTTTTTCAACACAAACAGAGCCGACTTGTTTTTTATATTGCAATTATGCTGAGCGGACCTTAGTTACAGTTTCTGGGGAAGAGCACGTTATCTAGCATGAACAAGAGTCCGAACAAGGCCGAGACGCTCCAACATTTGATCACGATGACTTGTGACTTCGTTCTAGCAGAACCATTGACGGCTCCCAGAGATATGGTATCAATTTTAGGCACTTTTAAAAGGTGCAGCAAAGTTTACTTGGAAGCAAGAAACTGGAAAAGAATTCTACAAGTGAAAAGTGCGAGAAAAGAATGTGCTAGCATAGAATTTACGGTTACATCTAGACCAGGGGTCGGCAGCCTTTTGCTAACTATGTACCAAGTTAGGGTTTTAAAATTATTCAGCGTGCCATCAGGATACGTATTTTTTTAAAATTCAAGTCAAGGTTAATATACCTGATCTACAATATATTTTATATAGTAATATATACAATGCTATGTAAACCACATTAATAGAAATAAACTGTTTTTAAAAGATTTTTGAAAAATTTTTCTTCTTAATGGGAGACTTGCTTTGCATTGTCTTAGCCAATTGCTTAATATCGGCAATGTT
Organism: Ascarosepion bandense; assembly: GCA_037127315.1. Classification (NCBI taxonomy): domain Eukaryota; kingdom Metazoa; phylum Mollusca; class Cephalopoda; order Sepiida; family Sepiidae; genus Ascarosepion; species Ascarosepion bandense. Next base: position 1,285,184 of record JBBBDQ010001281.1, on the reverse strand, counting down.
AGCCAACTTCATTGTGGACTTAACATTGCCTCCATGTGAGAGAAAATTTGCTCACGAGAATAAGTTAAACCAAAAATTGAAAGAAGAGCAAAAGAAATTTTCTTCGAGCAGATGAAAGGTCTCGGTAAGGTTCTAAACTGTTCTTCAAGCGAGTAGTTGTAGAATTAATAAAAGACACACGTTCATAGAAAGGTTTCCTTGTCTATTAGTTGGTGTGCTTATTTGCGGTTTTCTTAGAAGGTGAAATAAGCAGGAAGTCCAGCAAGTAAGCAGTTCTGAAATAGCTAAATATATTCTTTGTCTTGTATTAGTTATTGGTTCGAACTTTGTAATATCATTTGCGGCTCCATGCCACTAGAGATTACTTGGTGTGATCTAGCCAACAACTGTAAATTGATGAGAACTCGTTTCCATTCTGCTACTACGCTAGTACTGAGTTTAGGAATCATAAAGAAGAGCTCATATGAAGCAATTACCATGAAAGTAGTTATAGAAAAGGTACAGAGAAGCAACCTTCTTCTTCTTCTTCTTTATGTACAATGCCTTTTCATGACGTAGGCGATCATAGACCTCCACTTGTCCCTATCACTTGTCGCTTTCAACAATTTTCCTCTTGGTATCTTTACCAAACTCCGCTCCGCCATCCACCTGCTCAAGCTTATTAAGTATGTCTCGCGCTGCGTTCCCCTATCTATCTTTTGCTCTATCCGTCCTGTGAGTATTAGGTTCTCCAAACCCTCCTCCTTCATATCCCAGGAACTCCAGCTGTCTCTTCCTGTTGATAAGTATAAGTTTCCTTTCCGCTTCCATCCTCTCCAAAATCTTGTCGTTGCTCACATGTTCGGTCCATGGTATCCTCAGCATCCTTTTGTAGAACCACATTTCAGTTGCTTCAAGTTTCTCCTTCATCTTTGAGGAAATCGTCCAAATTTTTCTGTCACAATAAATATCGAATAATAGTCAAGTACTATTTTCTCTGTTTTCAACGAAATCTTTCTGTCTCTCGATGCTCTGCTTAGTTTTTGAAATACGTTTTTGGCCATGCCAATGGGTCTTCGGATCTCAGTATCACACTTTCCATCCTCTGAAAGAACACTTTCCAGGTATTCAAATTTCTGCATCTGTTTGATTTTAGAATATCCAACCTGTAGTTGGCATTTTAGGGTCTTCTTTTTTCTGATGACCATGCATTCAGTTTTCTTGAAGTTTACATTTAGTCCTTTGTTCTACCCTTCCCTTGCTACCTTCTGTAGGAGGTCCTGAATTATCTTTTCTGTATCTGCTATCAGCACTATGTTATTTGTGTATCTTATATTGTTGAAATTATGGCCTCTAATTACGAGTCCTTGCACGACTTTTTGCGCTCTGAGAATTGTTTCGCTGTCCTGGTTGAATAGATCCGGTGAGAAGACACATCCTTGTCTTACACCTCTTTCCATGAAAAGGTGATTGAAGCCGAGACACCAGATTAGCACCAATAATATTGCTATTGGCAGGAGTGTCATTCCTTTAACATGAAATTACTGACAAAAAGAATAAGAAATATTGATTGAAGAAAAGAAGAGGAAATAAATGCTGACACGGCCAACAAATTCATTTTGCTATCAACTGAAAAATTTCTATACTGAGAGATAAAATGAAAATGTCTCGAAACCTCTGTCGGGGATTCGACAGAAAGATCGTTCAAATAAGCATCTATTCCGTTCAAATGTGTGGGAAGTAAAACCAGAAAAAAAAAAAATCGAAAAGAAAAGAAAAGCAAAATAATCTATCAAGACGATGCAAATCTATTTTGGATAATTGTTACAAGCTCTTTCGACATTCCCTTACAATTGACTGGCTGGCTGGGGCAAAAAACCTTCAATGGGAAGTGACGACCAGTTTTTCTCTTTTTCCTTCCGACATTTTTCATGCAAGTTTTAGAATTTTTTTTTGTTTTTTTTCATCTTCAAATACCTATATTTTATTTTATTTCTTTTAATATAGGGCAACTAATGCGGAGAGGAAAAGGAAAAAAGAAAATGAAATGTAAAAGTAAAAGACAAAAAAAAAAAAAAACGCGGTACAATTTATTTCCTGAGTGAAGAAAAAAAGAAATTCTTTTATGGTGGAATTGCACGCATATAATTATGATTTTCGTTTTCATTGTCATCAAGATCAAATAATAATGTGATGACGTCAGTAGATGAACGCAACTTTTTGATTGTTGTACAATATATATATATATATATATATATATATATATATATATATACCTATTGTATATTTGGGCATGAATCTCTCTTTTATGCAGGTTTCATTAAATATGACAGACAAGGTGTGATTTTTAAGTTTTTTATGTAATTTTTCATGTGTTCATGGTTGTTTTTATTTTTATTTTTTTGAAGGCATGAATTATATAAAAATTGTTTCAATGTTTTGTTTATTCAAACGCTTTCGGTTGTACTTTTAATTATTTTCGAGGATGAATGTTATTTTACGTGTAACAGAATGTATGTGGTGTTATATATGATGTAGAGTAGCGTGTATGTATTATGTATCGAACGTAAGCATGTTGTTAGCGTGTTCTTAGTTGATATTATAAAGTGTTGCTTTTTTATTTTTTATCAATAAAGTTTCAATTATTTTTAGTCTTTCTTTCCATGTAGATGATGCTATGATAGTCGTGTTGTCAACATATATGTTCCGGATAGGCTTAGGTAGGTCTCCGTGTGTCTTTAAATGAGATAGAATTGAGCTCCGTTCAGATAGACCTTGTGTCATATCCACCTTGGTGGGAAAGTGGTAAATACAGAGCGCCGTTCAGAGAGATGCAGCGTGAGTCTTCAAGTCAGTTTCGTAGTTGCATGGCCGATATAATTATTTAAGAAATTAGGGTCAAGAAAGCAGCTCTTCAAGGAACATGTGAATTCATGAAAAATATTGGTTCGTTGTAGTTTGGATCGATATCAGGGTGAAGATAGATCTATCTTCACCACAATATCGAGCACTTTACGATAAAAACTTGCTTGCCAATATATATATAATGAGTATTATAGAGCTTAATATAGTTATACAGTTATGAATTAATTGTATATCTTCATCTGGAATTATATATATATATATATATATAACGTAGCACACTTGGCATACTATCCAAGTAAATTCCGATAGAGACGAACTCAGAAGAATTCAATGTTAAAATCATTTATTTAATTTAACAGAATAATATAATTTAGAAAAGATTTTAGATTATTACAATGGGTAATACATATTTCACCGCATATAGCGGCTCGTCAGACCCAAATGGTACAACAGCCGGTCCACAAACCCCCCCTAAAAATTTTATTTTTTACATAGAGCCTCACATGTCCATATTTAGAATAAACACTTGTAACGGTTATCTACGAAAAATTTCTCGCTCATTTAAAAAGAACCTCAAATAATACAAAAATTCAAGGATAAAGAAAAAGTAGACGATTGATTAATGGAAAGAAGAGAAAAAAGAGAAAACAGAAAAAAACGAAGAGAAAGAAAGAACAGAAAAAAGGAAAAAAAAAAGAGAAAAAGAAAGGAGAGATACAATAAAAAGAAAATAAACAGTATCCAGAGAAATAAATGTTAATATATGTTATATATATATATAAATGTTAATATATATATATATATATATATATATATATATTATAAATTATATTTTAGAACATGTACATAATTTTTGTATATATATGCACTACAAATCGTACATTTGTTTCGACATTGAAACTTCAATGTCTCATCAGGCGGTGTGGATAGGAATGGAAAGCCTCTTTTCTTATATTTGATCAGTTGTGTGTGGGATGTTGATGGGGGTTAGTGATAAGGGAACAGGTCTCGTGTATTGACCGTTAGAATTTTGAAGAAAGTGAGTAGTTAATATGGTTGATTAATGAGAGTCTTTGATTTCTAGACAGATTTATTCACAGATCTATATGTTATATATCGAGCACTGTTTTAAATTAATGTTTTGGACGTTGTAAAAATTCTTTCTTCGTTCTGTATTCATTCGGATATATATATATATATATATATATATATATATATATATATATATATATATATATATGTTAATATAAATGTTAATATAAATGTTAATATATATGTTATATATACATATATATAAACATAAAAGACATTCAAACGTTTGGTTAGATCACGCATTAAACATTTACATATCACAAACAAAACACTAATTGCATGTCTGACGTTCCTTAAAAAGCATTTATTAACTCCTAATTTATAAGAACGCTTAAGAAAAAGTTTGGTTAAAATACAAAAATATTATTTAAATCACAATAATAAAGGCACCTCGCTATAAAAGAGATACTATATATGAATAAAATTCCCTTACTATATCAACTTTACACTATTTAACAGTGGAAATGAAGTTTTGAAAGTTTTTTTTTTAAATAAGCAGACACTCACGCGATACACACCCACGCGCGTCACGTGATAGCTTTAAAGAACTCTCCTTTTCAAATATATATATATATAAAACAAACAAAAGACAAAAAATACGTTGCATTCAAACATGAGGACAAAATAACAGCATCTGAAAAATAAGATCTATCAAAATAGTCAGTTAAAGTGCTGAAAGCGCTTGGAAAGTCAACAATTATGGAACATTTTTACAGTCGTTATCTCCAGCAAAAAAGAAACATGCAAGAATACTGCAAAAATTAAATAAAATATTAATAAAAGCTTGCTTGTAGGTCGTCTTTAACGAGACGTATATATATATATATATATATATATATATATATATATATATATATATATATTAAGTATACGCACATATATAAATATATTATTCAGGTGTTAATAAAACAGTGCTCAATATAGTATAAACAGACCTATTAATTATATAATAATAAATATACATATAATCATACGTCGGTGGTACAATTTGAAGTTTCATGCACGGGTTAATCATCAGGTTTGTACAATGCACCTGATGATAGCTAAGTGCATGAAACTCCGTGTTTTGCCACCGACGTTGGATAATATGTATATTTATTAACACACACACACACACACACACACACACACACACACACACACACACACACACACACACACACACATATATATATATATATATATATATATATTCTACCGGGTATAATTATTAGGCCACCTCCGTTTTTTTAATTATGTATTTCATACTATTTTTAGTATTTATTGACAAGTGGATAATTCTAAATGAAAATGGAATGGTTCTTTTGTTAATACTGCACAATAACATGTGCATCAAATGAACTGTTCTGGTGTCCAGTTTTTGTGCTCTTTCCCCCATGCTAGTCTTTTTCTTCTTATTGGCTGGCCAAAGTAAAGGCTTCCTGGCTGCTTTGTAAAATTTTGCAAAGTAGTAATAACAAAAGAATAATTCTATTTTCATTTGAAATTATCCACTTGGCAATAAATACTAAAAAATAGTATGAAATACATAATTAAAAAACTGAGTTTTTTTAAAACTGGGATGGCCTAATAAGTATGGCTGATATATATATATATATATATATATATATATATATACATAATATCCCAGCCAGACTGATGAGTTGTGATACAGGCTTGTGTGTGGATGACTAATATATTATGCTCTCATTACGACTGATCTCTGTAAGGAAGAAAATTTTTAAAACAGTTTCCACTCTTGCGATATATGCGTTACTCTTTAGCAATGAATTGAGTTCTTTCGGTGACTGGCGTGTGTATACACTGCTTATATCACTTAAGTGCCATACGTGATACACGCTTGTGCGATCATGTCTCGAAAGATACATGACTGACTGGGCAGAAGATTATCCCGAAGTAGGTTGCCATTGCTTTCTGCGGTAGACTGGTTGCCGACCAAGGCTATAGAACCCAGTCTGTCCTGTTATTTAACCCATAATTGGAAGGAATAGACGGAATAATAACTTTCACAAGGGTATTTGCTCGTAAGTGAATGCAATGAATTCAGCTGGAATTCGAACTCGACTCCCCGATTTCTCGTTCCGAGCCGATATCCAATGCACCACAACTGCTTATATACAACACGTTAAAATTTCCCTTCTCTGATTCCAGGCTCCTATAGCTTAGTGGGGTAGCGACTACAACTTCGGTCGAGTTTCGATCCCGGCCAGAAGCAAGCGAATGTGTCTAGTTACACTGATGAGCTGCGATACAGCGAAACAGCCTTGTATGTGGATGACTAATATATATATATATATATATATATATCTTTGTTGAAGTCCTTATCGATTCTGCATCGTCAGGATTGTCGGGAAAGTCGTATTCTGAACGAGAATATATATATATATATATATATATATATATATATATATACATAAATATATATATATATATATATATATATATATATATATATATATATATATATATATATATATATATATATATATATATATATATATATATATATATATATATATATATATATATATATATATATATATATATATATATATATATATATATATATATATATATATATATATATATATATATATATATATATATATATATATATATATATATATATATATATATATATATATATATATATATATATATATATATATATATATATATATATATATCGCTGTTCGATCCGTTTCTTTACCTTTTACTCAAGAAGATCGTCACAGTAAGCAAGGCTCTATGTTTCTTTTTTTTAAGGAAATCGCATACTCTTCACACGCTTGGGTGATCATGTCTCGAAAGAGATATGACTGACTTGGCAGAAGATTTTAACGCAGTACGTTGCCATTACTTTCTGCGGTAGAATGGTTGCCAAACTAGACTATAGAACCCAATCTGTTCTACTCTTTAACCCATAACTTTAAGGGAAGGATTAATATTTTTCCCAAGGGTAAGTAAATGCAACGAATTAGGCTGGAAACCTAAGCAAAGCAATTTCTAAAAAAAAAAAAAAAAAAAAATAAAATTAAAAATAACAAAAAAAAAAACAAGATTTATTTTTTAATTTGATAATTTATTACTTCAAAAGTTATTTTCGTAAACACATTTGAAATAGGCGCTTCATTTTTATTTATCACACGGTGTGTATTTAGTTACCTCCACTAAATCGCTGAAAAAACAGCATAGTATAAATAAAACAGTCCCCAAACTTAATAAAAACGAACTTTTTCTCTCAAAATGTTATTATTATAATGAAGAGGAAAGATCAAGTTATTTTTTAATTATTTGTTAATTTTTTTTAATCCCTTCTAACACGTTCGAAATTTTGGTAAAAAATCTTGTTTTGATTTTAGTTAGTAGGTAACCAAATCGTCACGAGAGTTTACAATGGAAAACATAATATTGCATAACAGTTTTTTTTTCCGATGACAAAGACATTAATTTGGAAATTCTTGTAAAAATCAAATGATTATCGGATTTTGATAAAACTTTCAGGACTTATTCACAAATGAATTAAAATATTTTTGTAATTATTATTTTTGAAAAATCTTGGTAAAATATATATAGTGTTTTTACATCTATTACCCCCCTCCGCGTAAATTAATGAAATTTTAAAACGTTAAATTTTGTTGCGATAATTGGTTTTATCAGTTAAACGCAGGACTCATTGACAAATGCAAATCATCTATTACTTTTTAAAATTTTGTCATTATTTCCAAAAATTTGCATTGAATAATAAATAAAAAATGTTATATGGCGATGACATTATTTAATTTGATAAGCTTTTAATTGCTTAAATAAATTATATAAATTAAGGACATTATCGTCTGAAGAAAAATTGTTTGATTAATAATGAAATTTTAAAAGAATTGTTTTCACTTTTTTTTAATTATAATAACTTATAAAGTTTCAAAAATATTTAAAAAATACTTCAATGATTTGTTGGGGTTTAGTTTATAAACTTATTAAGCGAAGATTATGTTTACTTATCAAAAATTAAAATTTTATTAAAAATCGTCTTGTCTTCCTATTTTCAAAATAATTTTTATTTATTTATTTTTGTATTCGAAGCTTTTTTTGTATGGTAATTTCTGTGTGTAAATTAAAAGGTCATGTGTTTCAGGCTTTCTTCCCTTAGAGGAAAATAATTTGTACTATTATGTGATCGCCATACACTTATCTAATCTTATCTCGCATCTGTTAAATCTGTCAACACATACGGTGGTAAGGTCAGAAAGTTGAACTCGGTGTTTAAGAAATAGTTTTATTCTAAATTTCATGCTATAAATAAGTAATACTTGTGTAAATCAGATTAATATAACATCAAATTTGCTAATTCCCCGCCCCAAAAATGTGTCACAGATGTATATTTTATTTTTGCAAGATTTTTAAAACCGAGAATTAACTTTTGTTTACAAATGTGTCGATCGCTCAAAAAATGGAAAATAATTGAAAAAAAAAAAAAAAAACCCTCAAAATTTTAGATTCCAACCAATGTAATTTCTGTTTGACACAGAGTATTTTGCTTACTGGTAATAATAAATTTAATCATTTAACTTTCAATTAAAATTAAAATAAAAGTTTCAAGAAAACTTTTTATTTTAAAAATTCAATTTAAAATGTAGATATTGAAAATGAGTGGAGGTACCTAGAAACAGTATGTACTTGAGCGATTGACCACGTTCACTGTCAGAGAACACATTTTCGGCATTTGAAAGTCCGTTAGATATAAATATATAATACTGTTTAATTAAAAAACAGAATATCTACTTAAATACGAGTATCGATAAAAAATAATGTTCAAACAATTCATTTCAAATTCTCGGTTGTTTATAAACAAGTTTCGTTAAAATTCGTTAATTTCCATAACATGTTTACATTTGTTGACATTACGATACATTTCAGAGCAGATATGGTTGTTTGCGATGAATCGAAAATTGTGTTATATAGGCTTGATTAAAACCTCTTTTAGACTGGAGGCTATTCGTGGTCGAGAGGTCTAAGACGTTGCCAGATCAAATGGTAGCTTCCCCTATGTAAATAGGGGTCGCAGGTTCGTAATCCTGCCGAATGGCACACATTTTCGTAAAAACAATTTATCGTAAATAATCAGACCGGTAGATATAAATATATAATACTGTTTAATTAAAAAAAAAACAGAATATCTACTTAAATACGAGTATCAATAAAAAATAATGTTCAAACAATTCATTTCATATATATATATATATATATATATATATATATATATATATTGTAAGAAAGTGGCAGAACATGTAGATTTTAAACCCTCTGTTCAAGCATTTACTTTTATAAAGAGTGCTCGATACAAAGTAGAGCTTTATATTTTAATAGTTGTTACAATGTTTTATTAAAGCATAGTATCACTACACAAAAATTCTCGTGTTTCAGAGCACAACTGCTCTTCTTCGGGTGATTTGTGGAACTAAAAAATGGTGGAAACGATTTATTTTGTGAATGTGATATGTAGGTGATGTGGGGGATGGGAATTTAGTATGTCTAAGCTGGTCCATCAGCAGTTTGTAACCATAAAGTAAGCTTTGGGTTAGGAGAGGGGGTGAGGTAGTTTAGTTTAGGTCACTTTCTAGTTTTGTCTCGGTAATTCTTATAGTGGGATGTTAGATTTTTTTTTAATGGGTAGACACTTTTTATTTGATTACTATCTATGAGTGGATGAAATAGAGTGACTTTTTAGTGTTGAATGGGTTTATTTTATTTTATTGATATAATATTCATTTTTTTATTTTGTAGGTTAAACATGGATATTAATTAACTTTTGGAGAGGATTATTTTATGTGAGTAAGGTATCTAGTGGGGCCACATAATACTTCAAATAGGTAAATAATTTTAACTGCAAGTTGATTTTTATATTACAGCTCGATTTATGACTAATACCTTTTGATTAATTAAATTTTAACAAAAAATATTTTCGATGTTTACATAACACTGCGAATTCATCCCTACGGTTCAATAGTTCACCATTGTCGGGGTACCTTAGAAAGTGCAGCTTTTCACTTAGGCATAAAGAGTTACAGATTCTAGTTTTTTCCAGGATTTTCTATTTTACTTTGGGTGTCTTATTTGTGTTCCTTAATTTCCAAAAATATGCAGAAAGGGATGTTTGGTTTCGATTCATATTGTTTTTGAATGAAGTTAAGTGCATATACCAGCTTTGCTTAAAAGTGTTCTTTGTAGATCCGATGTAGTATTTATTGACAGTTGGGTTTTCAATTGATGTTATATTTCTTTGATAGACAATTAAATTTATAAAATAGGTGTAAAATAAATTCATGTTCTTGCGAGTGAGGCGGGCTGTTAGTAGCACAATAGGATGAAAAATAAGATGTAAGAAAGGGATGGCTGAAGAAATCTCGATAAGTCAACGGCCAGGTAACTAGTGGCAGTGTCTCAATAAATTACCGTAGAGAAGTCAACGGGAAATCAACCCACTGTTAGTCTCAAGAAATATGATTATTATCAAACATAATATGAAATCTAACTGGGTGAAAGTGGATAAGTCTATGCTAGTTAATTTTTCGCCAGGTTACGAAAGACATTCGCAATAGATGTCACCTGACCGTCGTCAAGCAACTGCTAACATAAACGGCGTAAAGGGGATAAAATTCCTTGGATCTGGTCCCTCGCCCGGATAATAGTGACATGAGCAGCAGGTGTCACCGGACCATCATCAACTGACTGTACAGAAAATAACTCTCGATACATGCAACGTCAGAACAATGGCCAACTGGAAAATGTAAGACAGGAGATGAGTAAGTTAAATGTCAATAGTTTAAACATATGTGAAACTAGGTAACCAAACTACGGAGATTTTGTAAGTTACAATCGCTTGATTATTTATGAGGCAGAGAGATAAATGAAAAAGAGTTGGGTTGATAATAGATAAAAATATGAAGAAATACGTTCTTGGGTGCTGTTAGTTTTCTGAAAGCATTCGCGTAGTTAAACTGAAAGGAAAGCCTTTCAACATATCTATTTAAATCGTATATGCACTGACAACACAAAATACAGGAGAAGAAATCGAATTATTCAGCTCCATGCTAGACGACGTCAACGCTCTGTTTAAAGCACAAGTAATTAGAATTTTTTGACCTGAATCCCAAAGTTCACATCCTGGCGGGAAGGAAAAATAGCTGGCAAATTTGTACTAGGAACCTGCAACGAACGAGTAAAAATGGGTCCAATGGTACTCGGTGAATGACCAGGTCATAGCCAACACTTGGTATCAAGAACAACCCAAGCGATTATAGACATAGAAGTACTCAAGAGAGGAAGCTAAAAACTTAATCGATTAAATAGCTATCAACAAGAGATTCAGGAATGTAACTGTCTACTGGAAAACATCAGTGCCGACTGCGAAAGAAACCACCTTCCGGTTATATGTAAACTAAGAATGAAACGAAAAAAACTGAAGAAGCCGAAGTCGGCGCACTAATTGCAATACAACAGACTCCTGAACGAGCCGAACCTGAAGGAGAATATATAGACAGTATGAAAAGATGATACGAGGGACAAAATAGAATTGAGTTTGACCTTTGTTTAACGGCATATCAACACCTCTGTGGGTTATTTAATGCCAGAAATGTAGGGTTTTAAGTTACTTTTTTTTAGTGTTCGGTTATAGTAAGAAGGTGTATTTAGTCAGATTTTAATGAAAATTTTTTTCTTTTTCTTTTTTGTTATTCTAGAAAACTGAAAATGTCTTCTAGTTTTGTATTTAAAAATGTTTTGCTGAGAATTTTTTCCTTCAAAAATATGTTATGATTGTAATTTTTTCTTAAAAAATGTACTGTTGGTAATATTTTCCTTCAAAAATGTATATTTTTCTACAAAAGTCTATTTTTATGTTCATATTTCTATAAAAGTGTACTTTCACACCTTCACAGTGCTCCCACCCCAATTTGGGCGTCAACTATTTGCCCATAGCTGGGACCCTAACAGGTGCTACCATTCCAGGTCAGGGTGGATCTGGGAACAACATCAATTAAGAGGTGGTTACATGCTCCTCACAACCTCCCGATCAGAGGCCTTGCTGCCGGATGCAGTTTACCGCCATGCCCAGGACCACGAAATAGAAACGGATACTCGAAATGGAATACACTAAGAGTAACTTTACTGACATCAGTAAATGATATCATCTTAAAAGAGAATGGACCTCGAAAGAAAATCAAATATATCACAAATGAGATTCTCGACACGATGCAAAGGAGACAAAAATAGTACCAACACATGGAACAGAAATCAGAAAACACAAGAAGATATATTTTCAAAACGCTGCCTAAGAAACCTGACTCAAAGGAATGTGAACTCCACCGAACAATCAGCCTAATGAGTCCCATAAATAACTCATCATCCGGAATCTGATGAATAGAGCATGCAGTAGAATCAGTTCAAAGATAGGACAAGCACAGTGCGGGTTCGTCAAAGACATCGGAAGAAGGAACGCAATATTTATGCTCAGAATGTTATCAGAAAGAGCAATACAAATGCAGGAGGACGCGGGCATGTGTTTTTTAGACTACGCAAATGCGTTCTACAAAGTACGCCACAAAGATCTGTTAAAGATTCTCAGCAACCTTGACATATCCAGGAAAGATATTAGAATGGTCATGAATCTATACTGTCAGCAAACCGTCTGGATACAGACATGAAATGAGTTAAACATACACTACCGGCCATAATTATTAGGCCACCCCAGTGTTTTTAAAAAATTATGTATTTCATACTATTTTTTAGTATTCATTGCCAAGTGAATAATTGTAAATGAAAATAGAATGGTTCTTTTGTTAATACTGCACAGTGACATGTGCATCAAATGAATTTATAAATATTTAATAATTACCTATATTGCAGTTTCATCAATGAAAGAAGGAAGAAAATTTTGGGTGATTCGGACGAGTTCACCTCTGTTTCCTTGCCTCGTAAAATGTTGCAAAGTAATAATAACAAAAGAACCATTCTATTTTCATTTAGAATTATCCACTTGGCAATAAATACTAAAAATAGTAAGAAATACATCATTTCTTTAAAAAGAAAAAACTGGGGTGGCCTAATAACTATGACCGGTAGTGTATATACAAAAATAGAAATTGGTGTAAGACAAGGATGTGTCTTCTCAGCGGAAGCATTCAACCTATATAGCAAAGCAATTCTGAGAGAACCCGAAATCCTACCCTGATGGCTATAAACATAGCAATAAAAGATATGCAGTTGACGCAGTACTGATAGCAGACACGGAAAGGAGACTACAAAAAAACTCCTACTGAATGTAGCGAAGAAAAGCGTGAAGAAATGACTAAACATATATTACAAGAAGAAAGAATGCATGGCAATCAGTCCAAGAGGAGCCCAAAATGCAAATTACATGTCGGGGATACTAAAATCAAACCGGTACCTACGAAGTTTTCTAACTGAGGACTAAAAATGCGACACTGAGACTGAGATCTGAAGATGTATTGGGATGGCCAAAGTCAGTCAGTAAAGTGCAATACGTAATACACGCTTTGTGAGATCATATCTCGAAAGACTGACTGGACGGAAGATTAACCCGCAGTAGGCTGCCATTGCTTTCTGCGGTAGACTGGTTTCCAGCCAAAGCTATAGAACCCAATCTGTCCTATTATTTAACCCATAACTGGAGGGAAGAGATCGATTAATACCTTTCCCAAGGGTATTTGTGCGTAAGTGAATGCAAGGAATACAACTGGAATTCGAACTCGGCACTCCGATCTCTGGATATCCTCTGCACCACAACGCACATCCTACGCATTCCAAAGACGCATTCCAAAAGCTAAGTAGAATATTAAGAAACTGGGAAATTTCGTTGGTAACACAGAAAAACTGTTACGAGATATCTGTCCTCCTGTATGGCAGCGACTGATGTACAATCCCCTCAAAGGGATTCGAAGAAATTGAAATGTGATTCTACAGAAAAATGCTGTAGATACCGTGAGCCCAACATTTGAGCACCGCCGAGGTTTTGGAGAGAATGGAAACAAAAAAGAAACTTATACTTAACATAAGGAAATTGAAGTTGAAGTTTCTGAGACACATAATGAGGAAGGAGGGTTTAGAGAATCTGATACTCATAGGGCAGACAGCGAGCAAAAGGGACAAGCAACATGTGACATACTTGACTGACCTGAGCGGATGGATGGTGAAATGGGTTTTAGGAGAAATAACAGAAAGACCAGAGCTACACGGAACAGGAAGATGTCGAGGGCCACGATCGCCTACGCCCTGAAGAGATACGGCACATAAAAGAAGAATGCGAAAAAGGAAGGTTTTAGTTTAATTTCAGTTTCAGGGGAATATTGTTTGAACTGATGCTTTCTTTTCTCGATATAAAGTGTGATTATTATTTTTTTTTTTTCAAATGAAAAATTTGAAATTTTCCAATTTATTTCAGCGAAAGTTTTACTTTCCAAAACTATAGTCTATAATTATAGATAGATCTCAAAATTGGATGCAGACAAAAATATATGGAAAAAAAGGAAGGCATAATTTCAAACTGACGCCATAATAATCCGGATTAAGACTGGCATCCATTTAAGTTGTAATAAAAAAATGGATTTGCGATTTTTTATGGAGATAGAAATAAAGAGATTTGTCTGCATCCAATTTTGAGATAAACTTTTAAAAGGTTGCATAGAAAACATTTTTGTAACTTGTCTAATTAGTGAAGGAATTTTAAGGACCCATCCCCCCCACCGTACAGCAACAATACTTTTCAGTGAGTTGCATGTTCGACAATTTGACGATAGCCATGTGCAGCGCCTATCCATCCTTCTTTTGTGTCAGCTTTATTACCACCCGTTTCTTTTATTTCCACCCGTTTCTTTTATTTCCACCTGTTTCTTTTATTTCCACCCGTTTCTTTTATTTCCACCCGTTTCTTTTATTACCACCCGTTTCTTTTATTACCACCTGTTTCTTTTATTACGACAAGTGTTGACATAAATGTTTTCCCTAATCAGGGTAAACTGAATAATAAATAAGATGCATAAATAATCCTACAATTAGTCATGTGTTTTTCTTGCTTTTATTGACGATATTATCTGATTGTTCCTTCACACAATGTCATACCGGTTAAAAAAAAAACCCTTGTTGCACTTATTATAGTTTAGTGTACACATTTAATTCGTTGTCTATTAGCATACAAGTTCATATTAAAATTAATTCAATAATAACCCAGACTGGTATCTTCATTGTTGTTGTTTTTTACATCATTTTTCGTCAACGTTTTTTGCTTCTAACTTAACTTTATTTAAAATTTTGAGATGAAGTGTTAATATATCGTGAATTATTTCAACCAACAGCCTAAGTGGGATTACTTCTGTAACTACGTTTCAGGAGGTTTTATGTTTTTTTTCTCATGTATTTGTGACATTAAGACACAATAACATTTCGTTAGAAACAGAGAAAAGAATTCTGAATTGCTATTTCATATCCATCCTTCTATATAAATAATTATTTTCCTCACAGATAAACAGGAAAGTCAACGAGATAGAGATGTGGTTGTACAAATGTTTACTGAGCATATCAAGGACAAAACAAATGAAAAACGAAGTTCTAAAGAAAATGGGAAGGAGAAAGTTACTTACACATAAAATCAGAAATAGACAATTGACATTAGTGGGACACATTATGAGGAAGGGCAGCTTGGAGAATTTAATATTCACAGGGCGTGCTGAGGTAGGGCGGAACAGAAGAACATGTAATAATAATATCTTTTCAAAATCTTATTATTACAATATTATTAATTTTATAATATTATTATTATCAAAACTTGTGACATTTCAACATCCAAATATACCACATCCTTGAGTCCAGCAAACTAGACATCATCGCCATTGAAAAACATACACTCACCACCAAATACTCCGAACAAACAAGAAAATGCCCATTCATTGACGTTGTAGTTCGTATTGACCATCATACCAAGGTCAAAGAAATTTATAAGCTCAAGAATACACTGACCTCTGGATTGTAATTGCCAGAACGTGGTACGTTCAGGCCACTACTTCCCTAGTTAGCCCTACATAATAAAAAATTCGGACTAAAAGTCTAGTATCCATCGCTTCAGAAAGTCTGAGTTGCTGTTGTTTGGGACTGCAAATCTGTGAAAGGTGATCTCTGTCTGAGGTCATACAACTTGATGGATAACTTCTACAATGCAAGATCTCCGGCTGAAAACCCAAAAAAATATTCTTAAGAAAGAAATTATGCTACTACTACTACTCCTACTACTACTACTACTAATAATAATAATTTTGATGTTACACAAAACACGAAAGCTCCTAATAATAATAATAATGATCGTACACAAAACAAGAAAGCTCTTTATAATAATAATAATAATAATAATAATAATAATAATAATAATAATACATTGGGCAATGTGCAAACATTATGGAAAAGCTGTAAACAAACACTGGTATGAACATCATCCAGCACCGG
The DNA here is from genome assembly GCA_037127315.1 of Ascarosepion bandense. Lineage (NCBI taxonomy): Eukaryota > Metazoa > Mollusca > Cephalopoda > Sepiida > Sepiidae > Ascarosepion > Ascarosepion bandense. The sequence goes on along the minus strand of JBBBDQ010001281.1, from coordinate 1,268,741 downwards.
TTACAGAAATAGAAGATGTAACCATTCTATGGGATTACACCATCTACACAGACAGAAAAATTGAAGCAAACAGGCCAGACATTATTGTTAAAAACCAGAAGGAGAAAACTTGTCTATTAATTGATATGGCTTGTCCAGCGGATTGTAACATAGCAATCAAGGAATTTGAAAAACTGTCAAAATATAAAGACCTGGAAATTGAAATGGAAAAAATGTGGAAATTGAAAACAAGAGTTGTGCCAGTGATAGTAGGTGCACTTGGAATGATAAAAAATGGAACAAAACAACACATTGAAAGAATCCCTGGAAACCCCAGCTTAAGAGATATACAAAAAATTGTATTATTAAGTACAGCCCACACACTAAGGAAAACTTTATCTATGTAATGCTGGGGATGATAGGGAGGATAGAAAAACATGAAATGGAGTCATAACAACACGCCACTACCTGCCTTAGGTCTCCCCGCAGACTTGGCTGGTAGTGAGACCAATGCAGAAATCTAAATATGATGAAAAATGACATAATAATAATAATAGTTCTAAGTAAAACAAGAAAGTTTCTAATAATAGTAATAATAATATTTCTAATCCAGAAATTTCCTCCTACTACTACAAAGAATAATCCTAAACAAAACAGGAAAAGTCCTATTGATAAAGATAATAATCCTATGTAAAGTAGTAAAGTTCCCAATAATAATAATAATAATAATAATAATAATAATAATAATAAGCAAAACAGAAAAGCTCTGAATAATAATAATAATAAGAAGAAGAATGAGAATAATCCTAAGCCAAAAAAGTAAACTCGTAATAATAATAATAATAATAATAATAATAATTTGTGGGTGGGAGAAATGCTCAGCGTATCTGGGGGAACATACTCAATCAACTTCCGAATGAAATGAACAAATAACTTGAATGTCGATTCTATTTCCTTGGTTATTTCTATTTTATTTTGTTTTCACACGATTCTGAGTGACACATCATTTAGGGAAGGGCTTCCAAGACAAAAATAGTGATCGGAGGTGGAGAAAAAAAAAAGGTCCGTAATTGAATGAGCGGACGATATAGTCGCACAGAAAGGCATCCCTAAATCCTAATGCTAACAAACGACAAAATACCACTTCCATCAATGTTTCACTCTCTCTTAAGCAGCCCCACTCGTACGTATATTTATTTATCTGTGTAGTGAATATTAATGAGTTACGACCAACATTCACACATGCACATAGACACTCCAAAAAACTTTGTGGAAAATGTCTTGAAGCGCTGGCTTAAAGAAATAAATAATTTCTAAGAATAATTATATATCTCTGTTATGGTGCTGTGAATATCGACTCGAAACGAGAAATCGGAGATAAATTCTTTGCATTCACTTACGCGCAAATATCCTTGGGAAAGGTATTAATCCGTCTCTTCTCTCCAGTCATGGGTTAAATTACAGGACAGATTGGGTTCTATAGCCTTGGCTGGCAACCAGTCTACCACAGAAAGTAATGGCAACCTACTACGGGATAACATTCGGCCCAGTCAATTATGTCTCTTTCGAGACATGATCCTTCAAGAGTGTATCACGTATGGCTCTTAACTGACTGATATATATATATATATATATATATATATATATATGTGTGTGTGTGTGTGTGTGTGTGTGTGTGTGTGCGTCTAATGTTGTAAATGTTCTTATTAAATTAATGATGTAATAACAATATTAAGCTCTAATGTTAAAGGACATACAAATATCACTGCAACACCTAATTTTAAAATTAAATTAAAAGTATTTAGATTCAAATTTCATGTATTAATGTTGATGTTATTTTAAAGAAGAAAAGTTGAAACTTTATCTTAAAGGGATATTTGGGTCAAGGAATATTTGGGTCATGAAAATAACTTAATTTAAAACAATATTAATTTTGTTTCTATCAAAATTATGCATTTTCTATTTTCCAGTCATCAATCAACGCCATTTTCAGACACCTGTAATCAAGAGATAAGAAACTTATTTAAAACATTATATATATATATATATATATATATATACGTCATGTTAAAACAGAAACTGTTGGTTTAATTTTCTCATAAGCAATGGCAGTCATCATCGCCACCAGGGATTTACTAATGAAAGGTGGGTGGGGGAACATAAATGCTAGCGGAGAAGGGTATCGAATTTGAAATGGATCCCATTGGTAGAATTGTATTTTCTCAGCTTAAAATTAGTTCACATCACATTCACATATGATTGTAGGAGAGGCAAATAATTTTCCGGGGGCGCAGAGTGAGGTTCCCCTTTTTCCTCTCCACCTTGCCGATTAACCTGCATCCCAAGTCACTCTTCGCCACATATATATATATATATCACTCTTCGCCACACACACACACACACACACACACACACACACACACACACACACACACACACACACACATATATATATATATATATATATGTATATGCAGAAAGATAATGATAGAGTTAAGAATAAAAAAGAATAAACCAAGTTCCAAAAATACCAATCATGAACATGGCCACAAAGTCCTGACTGTGTTCGAAATTTAGAGCATTCCTATTGCTATATATATATATTGTTACATAAGCAGACAACCAACAAATAATGAGCCGAAATGGTTCGGTTTCATATATCATTTGGACAGTTATTACAAAATCTATGTTCACTTGTACAAATGCAATAAAAATATAATAAAAAGCCCAATACCAGTCTCTTGTCAGTTGTCGTCGTCTTCAATAAAACATATATAAAACAGGAATTGCTACCGACTCTTTGGGCAGCAATCCCTCTTTTATATAAGTTTCGTTAAAAAAAAATGACAAAGTACTGCAGTTAAGATTTTTTCTTTTATAATTTCTGGACGTAAATTATGTGTCTGACAGCCTTTGCCTCTAGAAATAAAAAAAAAAAGAAAAATTAATCACCGTACTTTGTCAGTCGTTTTTAGTCACAGTCTGCTAGTAGAACATTCCCCCCCCCCCCCAAAAAAAAAACTTCGTAGACCGTTACTATTTGAAATCAGCCATTTTCTTCCCCACCCCCGATCTGGGTACTGGACATTCCACGTCTTCTACTCTCTCTCTCTCTCTCTCTCGCTCTCTCTCTCTCTCTCTCTCTCTCGGTCACTTTCAACACACCGTGCTTATTAACTGGCAAGAGAACACACCGAAATTTATTCTGAAAAAAATGTAAATTCAAATATATAGAAATTTCAACTTTTTCAGTATGCTATCTGCAAGTGGTAAGTTCAGATTTTCTATTAAGTTATCCTACTGTATCTGTTTTTCTTTTATTCATTTACTTTGGTTACTAAAATATACTAAATTGTTCGGTTGTCTAAAGGCCGTTTCGACTTTTACTAAGTTAAAACTTAGTAAATTTTTTTTTACATAAATATTATATATATATATATATGTATATATAATTGGGGCGTTAACATCCCTGTAGGTAAAAAAATGTAAACCTACAAAGGGCGGAAGAACTCTCAAAAAGTCAACGGCCAGCTAACTAGAGTTGATGTCTCAATAAATCATCGTGGAGAAGGCAACGGGATACCACTCCACTATCTACCCCCGCTCAATCATGGTTAGTTACAAAAAAATTCAACAGCGTGAAGGGGGTTGCTTCCCAAGGAAACAACTCCTCGCTCAGTAAGGACCGGCATGGGCAAGAGGTGCCACCTGACCGTCATCCGGCGACTGTTAGCACCAACGTCGTAAAGGGGACATTTTACTCCAAAATTTGTCCCTCGCCCGGGAAAGAACGACATGAGCAACATATGTCTCTGGACCGTTACCCTGCGACTGTGCGCATCAAAGACAAAATTACGATCGGAACATGGAACGTCAGGACACTCAACTGTGGACAACTAGAGAATGTCAAGCAGGAGATGAACAGACTGAATATCAACATCCTAGGCATATGTGAAACAAGATGGCCTAATAACGGAGATTTTAGTAGCGACACCCACAGAATAATATATGCAGGAGGTAAAAAATCGAAAAAGGGGTCGGTTTAATATTAAACAAACAAGTGAAGAGATGTGTACTTGGATACTGGCAACTATCACAGAGAGTCGTCTTGGTTAAACTGCGGGGAAGGCTCTTCAATATAGTTATTATAGTAGTTTATGCGCCGACAACACAACGTTCGGAGGACGAAATAAAATCTTTCTATTCAATACTGGACAGTGCCAAGGCTCAGTGCAAAAGCCAAGAAATTGGGATTATAATGGGGGACTTAAATGCCAAGGTAGGTAAAGATAGAGAAGGAGACACGAACGGCAACTTCAGACTAAGAGAGCGCAACGAAAGAGGAGAAAAATGGATCCAATGGTGCTCAGCCAATGACCAGGTTATTACTAACACCTGGTTCCAAGAACACCCACGACATTTATGGACATGGAGAAGCCCAGGAGGCGACACGAAGAACCAAATAGACTATATAACTATAAACAAGAGATTCAGGAACGCAGTGGTCCAATGCAAAACATACCCAGGTGCCGACTGCGGAAGTGACCACGTCCCAGTCATCTGCATACTAAAAGTGAAACTCCGAAGACTGAAGAAGCCCAGCACATCACCAAGGCTGCAATACGAAACGCTAGAGGACGACCTCACCCTGCAGAAAGAATACAATAACAGCGTGAGAAAGAAATATGAAGAAAAAATTGGAAAAGAACACTCAAAATGGGATTCACTAAAAGAAGCGAACAACATAGCCCCAAAGGAAATCAGACGCAGAAGAAAAAATGAGTGGATGACCGAAGAGATCCTCCACATGATGCAAAGGAGACAAAAAATAACGCCAAGACACAGAGCAGAGTACAAGAAACTTCACAGGGAGATTAGGAACAAATGCAGACAAACCAAAGAGGAATGGCTCAACAACAAATGCGCAGAAGTAGAGACTGAGCAGGACCAACAAAGCAGAGATGCATAAAGAGATAAGAGAACTGACAGGACAAAAAACCTGCTCCTCAACAGAAGGCATAAAATCCAAGGAAGGAACAATCATATTAGAGAAAGAGGAAATACTCCAGCGATGGGAAGAATGTATAAAGGATCTTTTTTGCGACAAGAGAGAACAACGAGAATACACAAGGAGATGGATGGACCGGAAATATTAAAATCCGAAGTGGAAGCTGCAATGGCCAAAATGAACAGAAACAAAGCACCTGGTCCAGACGGCATAGTGATAGAGATGCTGACAGCCTTAGAAGAATATGGCATAGAAAAAATTACAGACATAATAAACAAAATTTATAGCAACGGAATAATACCAGACGACCTATGCAAGTCGATATTTATAGCGCTGCCAAAGAAACCTGGTGCAAACGAGTGCGAACTACACAGAACTATCAGCTTAATGAGTCACATTACAAAACTGATTGTCAGAATCCTGATGAATAGAGCGAGAAGCAGAATCAGGCCAGAGATAGGGCAGGAACAGTGCGGGTTCGTCAAAGAAACAGGAACAAGGAACGCCATGTGCATGATTAGGATGCTCCCTAAAAGGGCATTACAAATGAAGAAAGACTTGTACCTATGCTTCATTGACTACGTGAAAGCATTCGACAAGATACGGCGCAAAGAATTGATGGAGATGCTCGGCAGCCTCGACATATTCGGGAAAGACATAAGAATAATCAAGAATCTATACTGGCAGCAAACGGCCTGCATACGGACAGGTAACGATCTCAGTAGATACACAAAGATAGATAAAAGCATAAGACAAGGATGGGTCTTTTCACCGGATTTGTTCAGCCTATACAGCGAGAATATTTTGAGGACCCTAGATGACACGCCAGGATTTTTTTATTGGAGGCCACAACTTGAACAACATAAGGTATGCGGACAATACAGTGCTGATTGCGGACACGGAAAAGAAACTACGAGACCTCATACAGAAAGTAGCAGTGGAGAGTGACAAAAAGGGACTACAAATAAACTTTAAGAAAACTGAATGCATGGTCATCAGCAAAAGGTGCAACCCAAAATGCCAAATACAGGTGGGAGATACCAGAATCAAGCAAGTACAAAAATTTAAGTACCTAGGAAGTGTTCTAACAGGAGATGGAAAGTGCGACACGGAGATACGAAGGCGAATTGGCATGGCAAAGGACGCGTTCCAGAAGATGAGCAAAATACTAACACACAGGAAAATCTCAATAGAAACAAAGAAAAGAGTGCTAGACTGCTACGTGATGTCAGTTCTTCAATACGGCAGTGAATGCTGGACAATATCATTGAAAATGAGGACAAAACTGGGAGCGGCCGAAATGTGGTTCTACAGAAGGATGCTACGAATATCTTGGACTGAGCATGCAAGCAACGATGAGGTGTTGGAAAGAATGGCAACAAAAAGGTAATTGATACTGAGCATCAGGAAGAGACAACTGAAGCTCCTGGGACACGCAATGGGGAAGGAGAGCCTGGAGAACCTGATACTGACTGGTCAGATAGAAGGAAGGAGAGACAGAGGAAGGCAGCGGATAACATATTTGCAGGGTCTGATCAGGTGGGTGACGGAACGGGAGTTGCCAAGAGCAACAGGAGCAAACATACTAAGAGCCACAAGGGATAGGGTGACATGGAGAACCATGATCGCCTACGTCCTGAAGGGACAGGGCACATAGAAGAAGAAGAAGAAGAAGAAGAAGAAGAAGAAGAAGAAGAAGAAGAAGAAGATCTCGTTGTACGTTGTAGCGTAATGGACATCGGCTTGGAATAAGTGAATCGGTGAGCCGGGTTCGAATTCCACTCGAATTCTTTTCATTCACTTACTCACAAATACCCATTGGGAAAGGTATCAATCTATCTCTTCCTCCTCCAGTTGTGGATTAAATAGCAGGACTGATCGGGTTCTATAGCACTGGTAGGCAATCAGTCTACGTAGAAAGTAATGGCAACATACTCCGGGAAAATCTTCCACCTAGTCAGACATGTCTCGAAAGAGACATGATCGTTCAAGTGTGTATCATGTATGGCAATTAACTGACTGAAAGATCTAGTGTCTTTTTCTGGATTGGTTTTCTATTATGAATTTTTTAGTCTGGGCTTTTGTGATTCGGCGGTTTTTACATTTTCTTTTTTTTTGTCCTTTTTGGTGGCACAAGATCAGTTCCTTTTGTGCGTCTGTTTTGTTTAACATGTTTTGTTTGCTTAGTCTCATATCTATCTATCTATCTATCTATCTATCTATCTATCTATCTGTGCATGTCATACATAAATAGGGGCTATGGATAAAATACTTTTACGAATTCTTTGTCTGTCAAGATCCATTAATTAAAGGACAAGAAAAAGTCCTCATTTTTAATTCGTTTTCACCGTCATTGCTTCAATAAAAGAAAAAAACAAAAACAAAACAAAACAAAAAAAGCACATCCTACTACTAACTTTCGTAAAAATTTCATTTTAGTATGATGATGATGATGATGATGATGATGATGATGATGATAGTAGAATAGAAATTGGTAGTGGTTGGGGTGAATATTGTCAGGGGTGGCTGTTGCTATTGTTTGAATGGGACAAAGCGCATGGCTCTTTAGTGATGAGTATTTTTGTACTACTCCTCTCGCCTGACTGGCACACTTGCTTATTTCTCTTGCAAAAATAGTTCCTAACTAATAGTACTTACGTATATATATATATATATATATATATATATATATATATATATATATATGTGTGTGTGTGTGTGTGTGTGTGTGTGTGTGTGTAAAACACTGGGCAACAGTCAGCTATACCGAATGTGAAGGCGCATTATCTTTTTACACTATTTACATTTTTCTGACTGTTGTCCTCATCTTTATTGCCATATTCACGACGTTTCTGCCGTTGTACACTCCGGATTTCTTCAGGTGATATTTGTTGGAATTTTGAACCGAACCCTTTATTTTGTCTACATGCTATGCCATTGGATGTCTCAGATATAGTTAATTAGAAAATTACAAAATACAGAAATATCCTCAAGAAGACCTAAAAGTTGTGAATATAACAATAAAGATGAGGACAACAGTCAGAACAATATAGATTTTGTAAATAATTACAATACCTGACCTCAGAAATATAGACAGATCCTGAAGAAGGCGTACAACGATTAGTACGTTGTGGACAGAACAATAAAGATGGGATAACCGTCCGAACATTGTAAATAATGTAAATAGTTACAATACCTCATCTCAAAATTATAAACAGTGTATTATCTTACCTGAATATCCTCCTTAGTTTAAAGGCTCCTAATTGTGACCTGCTGAAATACTTTGTTCAAGAACTTTAAATAATTTTTTGCATTTATCTTTATACCATCATCATCTCTTTTAGAGGGATCTATAAATTTGTCTCCAACATTAGACCAAAATATTACTCCTCCGCTTTGTTATCTCTTAAGTCGTGTCTGGTGACTATTCTATGAAAGAACTCGGAAAGCACCTAACTCCTCCTGCCATGCTTTATCAATGCAAGAGTAAGATTAAAGAGTATGATTAAACTAAAGATGGAGGATTCTTATCATATCTGGGTTGGAGCTGTTCAATCCTTTCTTTCTAGCCTCGACAAAATTCTAAAGTCCTTACTGTTGTGGATTCTGGTTGAGAAACCACACAAAATAATAAATCACAAAACAGATATGGAGATAGAAAATGTAAGTTATATTGAACAAAAATATACAAACTGGAACAACGGGTTAGTCAATTCAGGAACATGAGGAATATTATTAGTAGAAATATATACAGTCTTGTAGTGAAAAAGTATGTCCGCGTAATGAGTGTATATCCAAACAACTCCAACTTACTATTCACCAACTTACTGACCAACTAAGCGACTCTACAACGGCACAACTACTACAATATTTAAGGCGAAATGTGGCACAAAGTCTTTTTTAAGTGTGTCTTCCGGGCCATATAGCCCTTTCCAAAAATATATGTCTATCGTTAACCAACGGTACAACTACTAATATATTTAGTTGTCCCTCCCACTAAGGGCAACATGTGACACATGGTCAGTTATGAGTGGGATTTCCGGGCTATATGGCCCGGCCAAAAAAATACCTGTTTATTTTTGCCCAGTCGTGCTTCTACCCTTCGGCGGAACCACGATGGGGTTATTGCTCTCTGCTCGGAAGCAGAGAGCGCCCTCTACCCGAAGGCAGAGCGCTGACAGTAACAAAATAGCAGTTTTGTAACGACTACATTATTTAGCTGTCCCTCCCAGTTAGGGCAAACATGTGACACATGGTCAGTTATGAGTGGGATTTCCGGGCTATATGGCCCGGCCAAAAAATGGCTGTCTATTTTTACCCAGTCGTGCTTCTACCCTTCGGCAGAGAGCTGACAGCAACAAAATAGCAGTTTTGCAACTACTACTGCCGTTCTCTGTATAGGCAGGATTATACGTACACACCAGGTGAGTCCATTCTTATATGCAAAAAGGGGTGATCCCCAACACTTACAATGATTTGAAGGCGACGAATTATTTTCAGCACTACAATCACTTTCCCAATAGACATAACGTAACATGCCTATCGCTTATCTATTGCTATTTCCATGGAAAATGTTATGGCGAGTTACATTCTCTAGTTTCCCTAGTTTAGGTCTTTACAACCAAGACTCATATAGGCAGGAGCAAACTATTCTCGTTGCTTTCGTATTCCATTAGTAAGAATGAAGTTCCATTCGGACAGCTTCTTTACAATAGCTTTGTGAAACAGACTCTCGATATAATGCTTCCTAGACCACTATAATCTTAACCTCTTCAAATCTAGTGTCAATCGCAATTTGTTGAATATATTCTCATAATCAACAAATTCTTACATCCGTAAAAGAACACATTCAGTTACCCTCTACTTTGAGGGCTCTTGGGCCTTGTGTTGAGTGAACAATAACGTAGAAAGATAGCCCAGCCACCATGGTCGTTCAGTGTAGCTCTAAATTCATCACTAAAAATGACTGTTCAGAAATCATTTCTCATGTACTACTTCATACATCTTACTCGTTTCACTTTGTTGTGTTTGCTTAAAGATGATAGTTTACTTGCTTTCATGTCTTTAGCCAATGTACTTGATATTCTCCTTATTTTTTATACAACACCAGATTCTTCAACTGTTTTCTTCATAGCCAATCAACTTTGTAATGTCAAAGGCCCTCTAATTATTTTTTATTCACGCGTCTTCGTTGTTGAATAATAGTGATTTTCGTTTTTTTAATTTTTTTTTTATAATCATATCGCCCCAAGCAAGGCATTTTACTGCCACTGTTTTGCAGGGGGTTACATAGGAGGAAAGTTATGAGAAAGAATGAAAGTTTATAGGGGGTATCAGGAAGTGGGTAGGAGAAGGATGAGAATACTGATGAGAGTGGAGTGGACGGAGAAAGGAGCATGAGAGAGAGAGAGAGAGAGAGAGAGCGAGAGAGAGAGAGAGGATGCAGTTTAGTGAGATAGGAGATGACTATTGACTTTACATTTGAATTCTTGGAGATTGTAGCTGTCGGGAAACAAGTAAATGGCAGGAAATTCCACATATTTCGTTTATGTTTATTTGTATTTGTTCTTGAGTTAAGATAGCCTTATCCAACATGGGTTCTGTTTTAAAAGGGTAAAAGTCTTTTATATCTAGTTTTTATATTTTTTTTTTTTTGAGATTGTTAAATCACTCTATAGTTGTTTGTGTGTTTTCTTACTAATTTACAACTAACTTAACCAGTTCTGAGTTAATTACCTAGTATGGTTTATTAATCTATGTGTTGGGTTTGTTCTGAAATGTTCTTTGTGGTATTTCAGTGTGATAAATGCCTGTGATTTAGCGATGCAATTTATTCGGTCGCCTAGGCCTAATGTTTGGGTGATTGTTTTAGCTTCCACATTAATATCGTATTTTGTTGTTTTTTGTTCTTTTAGTTATATTGTCCTCGAGTAATTTGTTGTGCTTTTTTGTGGTGGTGGTGGTGGGGATTAGTTCGTATAAAATTTATGTTTTGTCCGCTGAGATAAATATGTTAGTGAATGATTTATTTTACTTTATATCTATCTATCTATCTATCTATCTATCTATCTATCTATCTAATGGACTCTCCCGTCGTTTTCGACGTATGAATGTCTAACACTGTTAGACTGCCACACAAAGAATTGTTTAGAGTGGTGAAGGCTTGTGTAGCACCATCCATACTTTTTGGAACTGCTGATAACAAACAATTGGTGCAGAAGTTTGCCACAAATCGCATGAACAGCAGACCTCAC
>JBBBDQ010001281.1:1110000-1252500 GCA_037127315.1 Ascarosepion bandense | reverse complement strand
GGGGCGCTGTCTACTGTTGCATGAGCGTAAGAATTGAAATAAGTGGAGTTCTTGTGGCTATACAAATAAGATAATGGTTAACTCTAGTCTTGAAGTGGTCAAGATTTAATTAACGAATAACATTTTAGAGTTCAGTCGAAAACATTAGAAGTAGAGATCGGAGTAGACTTCAGAATGAACTGGAAAATTAAGATTCAACAGAGGAGAGATTGAGGGTTTGCTGTTGCTCAGCATACACTTGTAGAACCGCCAGTAATCTCAAGAACCGAACTTGCGAGATGCTATACGTTGTTTCATTCGATCAGCAAACAATAACTTCGCTTCATTTAGGACACGCTTGCATTCAGTGCAAGCAGAAAACGAAACGTCTGTTTTAATTAGACGTGTCAATCCGGTACAGCCGGAAGAAGTGATTCTTGTTGGCAATAACGGCCCAGCATGCTGGTGAGAACCAAAGAGATGGGCGTGGTATTTATCCCAGTTTATTTCTATCTATCTATCTATCTATCTATCTATGAATAAATAACAGAACACATTGGGTTCTTGTGTGGAAACCGGTCTAGGAGAAAGACAATTCAAAACCCCCAACTATGAGTTACATAGGCTCGCCAACCCGCATTTGGACACACGTGTTGAGTATGGCTACACGCCTGAAGACATGGTTAATCAGAGATGGTTTCCTCAAACAATTTTGAAAAGACTATAATATATATATATATATATATATATATATATATATATATATATATATATATATATATCTGTTCATTAATTATCTATTTGTTAGACCTGGTTGAAGCTTTCAATCATTTATCTCCAGCGAACACAAGCACAAGACAATTGCATTTAGAGACATGATACGATTTAAAATTTACATAACTCCTCAAGACCACCTTACAATTGCAAAATCTGTCCACTTATTGTAGGTAATTAATATTGCGATAACCACGTTAAACATTTTAAAATACTTTTCTCTCTTATTTTCTATATTTCTATTTTTTTCATTTTAATGCATGTTTTATTCAGTATATATCTTGATTAGTTTCGGTTTTCATTCAACTCTGTCTTCTTTTATATTTCTTTCTTTCTTTCTTTCTTTCTTTCTTTCTTTCTTTCTTTCACTGTAGAGTCATTACCTTCTTTGTAAGAAACCTCCCTCTATCAATACAAGTAGTTTTCTTTCTTTCTTTCTTTCTTTTTCTTTCTTTCTTTCTTTCTTTCTTTCTTTCTTTCTTTCTTTCACTGTAGAGTCATTACCTTCTTTGTAAGAAACCTCCCTCTATCAATACAAGTAGTTTTCTTTCTTTCTTTCTTTCTTTCTTTCTTTCTTTCTTTCTTTCACTGTAGAGTCATTACCTTCTTTGTAAGAAACCTCCCTCTATCAATACAAGTAGTTTTCTTTCTTTCTTTCTTTCTTTCTTTCTTTCTTTCTTTCTTTCTTTCTTTCTTTCTTTCTTTCTTTCTTTCACTGTAGAGTCATTACCTTCTTTGTAAGAAACCTCCCTCTATCAATACAAGTAGTTTTCTTTCTTTCTTTTTCTTTCTTTCTTTCTTTCTTTCTTTCTTTCTTTCTTTCTTTCTTTCACTGTAGAGTCATTACCTTCTTTGTAAGAAACCTCCCTCTATCAATACAAGTAGTTTTCTTTCTTTTTCTTTTTCTTTCTTTCTTTCTTTCTTTCTTTCTTTCTTTCTTTCTTTCACTGTAGAGTCATTACCTTCTTTGTAAGAAACCTCCCTCTATCAATACAAGTAGTTTTCTTTCTTTCTTTCTTTCTTTTTCTTTCTTTCTTTCTTTCTTTCTTTCTTTCACTGTAGTCTTTACTTTCTTTTTAACAAACCTTCATCAATTAATACTGAATATTCTTGTTCTTTCTTTTTCCACTATAGAGTCATTACCTTCTTTGTAAAAAACCTCCCTCCATCAATACACGTATTTTTCTTTCTTTCTTTCTTTCTTTCTTTCTTTCTTTCTTTGTAGTCGTTACCTTCTATTTAACAAACCTCCCTCGATTAATATTCATATTTTTGTTTGTTTGTTTGTTTGTTTGTTTGTTTGTTTGTTTGTTTGTTTGTTTGTTTGTTTCTTTCTTTCTTTCTTTTTTCCACTATAGAGTTATTATCTTCTGTACATTGTGGTGCAGTAGATATCGACTCGGAACGACAAATCGGGGTGCCGTGTTCGAATTCCAGTAGAATTTCTTGCATTCACTTACGCACAAATACTGTTAGGAAAGGTATTAATCCGACTCCTTCCTCCAGTTATGGGTTAAACAATAGGACAGATTGAGTTCTCTAGCCTCGGCTAGCAACCAGTCTACCGCAGAAAGCAATGGCAACCTACTGCGGGATAATCTTCTGCCCAGTCAGTCATGTCTCTTTCGAGACATGATCGCCCAAGCATGTTTCACGTATGGCACTTAACTGACTGACCTTCTTAAAAAAAAAAAAGAAAACTTTCTCAATCCATACTCGTTCTCTTTTTAGTTCCTTTCTTTCTTTCTTTTCTTTTTTTTATGTAACATTTTTTGTTTTATTCTTTCTTTCCTTCTTCTTAATATCACTCATTTTTTTTCCGGCTATTCGCACTTTGTCGACCAAACCACACGGGTTTCTTGTGTCGTTGTCATCATCATCATCATCATCATCATCGTCGTCGTCGTCGTTGTCGTTCCGGTCAACAAACCTCTTTGCCTTTTTTCCTGGGAAAAATATTCAACCCAAACACAGACAATAAAACTACATTAAAAAACAATTCTAACTCATATTAAAAAAATCACTTCCTCTGTCGGCCTCCCCTCATGCTCTTCCACCCACTCTTACATTCACTCTCTCACGCCCACATTTTGTCGAACCTTACCTACTCTCTCTCTTATTCAGGTTTTCCCATTCATTCCTTCCTCATTCGTTTTTTTAAATGTTTTTTTACTTTTCTTCTTTTACCGAGTAAATAATTTCATTTTTTTCTTTCTTATTCTCTGTCGTCTGTACATCTCTACTCTTCGTTTTACTATGTCTCTCACTACGTCTCTCTCACAGACACACCCTCAATTATCTTTCTGTCTTTCTCTTTTACACTTTTCTCTCTAAAAATACAACCTCTATTTTCTGCCTCATTCATATCGTAATTATTTTCCATAATTTTTTTCTTGTTTTTTTTTATTCTTTTCATATTTATTCTTTTCTTTATTCTCAAAATTCAGCACGATGATCATCCTAATAACGGACATTTTTAGATCCTCCCATTCTGTTTTCATTCCTTATTTCATCCTGTTAGAACTATTTCGTTTTTATTCTCTTTAAGCTTTAATTAATTCTTTAACTCTTTCTTTTCATATTTAATCCAAATCTCCTACCGTTTGTCTTTTAATTGCACCTACTTCCCTTTCTATAATTTTTACATATATTTATTTTTGATGATGATGGAAATGATGATGGAAATGAAAAGGAAATTAATATTGAGCATCAGGAAGAGGCAAATGAAGTTCCTGGGACATGCAAGGAGGAAGGATGGCTTGGAGAACCTGATACTAACAGGCTAGCTAAAGGAAAAAAGAGACAGAGGAAAGCAGCGGATAACATATTTAAAAGGCCTGAGCCGGTGGATGATAGAACGGGAGCTGAGAGACGTTACAGGAGAAAGCGTGCTAAGAGCCACCAGGGATAGGGAGACGTGGAAGGCCATGATCGCCTACGTCCTGAAGGGACAGGGCACATAGAAGAAGAAGAAGAAGATATATGCGAACTGTTCATAAGAAATTATAATGTGGATAGAAAACGGGGGATCAATTCTATATTATAATCAATATATAAACTGGTCCCTCATTTTGTGGCCATGCTAATTTCTATACATTTATATTCTAAATTTATGGGCTTAAGCTAGTAGATGGTAGGGCGGGGTTTGGGTGGGATAACAGGAGAAAGCGTGCTAAGAGCCACCAGGGATAGGGAGACGTGGAAGGCCATGATCGCCTACGTCCTGAAGAGACAAAGTACATAAAAGAAAGAAAAAAGATTTTTCAACGGTAACTTGTTTTTAACAAGTTGTCTCTAAATGAGTTTGTTTTCTCTTCTTCTTCTTAAAGAAGAACTCATTCGTTTTTTTTTCCTGTTTAAAAGATTTCTATTTTTTTTGGTTTACGAAGTCAAAAGCGTTTTTCCTTCAATTCTAATTTTCCTTTCTTTTTTTCATTGTCTTCCTTCCTTACTTTCATTCATTTATTTTTTCCATCCATTTTCTTTTTGTCATTCAACCAATCTATCTTACCATCATTTAATCATTCATCCATTCGTTCTTTCATTTCACTCTGACTTTCTCAATGTAATTCTTTCTTTTTTTTACATTGTTTTTCTAATTGTCATTATTTCGTTTAACTCTTTCTTACTCTCATTCATTCATTCTTTTAATTTCCCACTCTTTCTTACTGTCTTTTCTTCATTTAATCACTCGTTCAGTCTTTCTTTTTTCATTTTATCTTTTTCAAAATAATTATTTCTTTTCACTGTCTTCCTTACAGAAATACACTTTTCGTTTCTTTTTATCTTTTTCATTCAATCATTCTAAATTTCTTTCATTCATTTAATCATTCATTCATTCATTCATTCATTCAATCTTTCTTTTTTACCGTCATTCACTCTTTCTTCACTCTCTCTCTATTTCTCTCTCTTTTCCCTCTTATATAGACTTTTTGTCTTATCATTCACCGCACTCTCCTCGTTTTCTAAACTACCCACCCTTAATTTCTCCCTCTTAGCGCCCCGCCTCTTTGATGAGCTCATTAATTAGTTATGTGATTTATAGCCACAGATATATGACTACTCTCAATCAGACTTCGGGTATTTGATAAATATAACTCTCTCACGGGAAGATCTTGCAGCGAACCTTTGCATATACAGTGAGGGCGGCGTTTTGCACAGCGGCTAAAAACGATCATTGTTTTTCTCTCTGTTTTTTTTTTTTTTTTCTATTTTTTGTTCTCATCTATTCACAATTTTCTCTCGTTTTGTTCGTTAAAGTATCCATAGACTGACAGACAGAACGGCAGGAAGGCAGGCCGGTTGGCCGGTTCAACTGCATTCCGTCCTAAGAAATTAAGTGAGAAAAATGGCTGATGTAGATGGTTTGGGCTTCACGCACATAAAAATATACATATGCACATATAAACAAATATGTATCGATCAAGCATGAGTTATATATATATATATATATATATATATATATATATATGTATAATTCAGGATTAAGAAGATAAGAGACTCATTGAAAAAAAACTTCGAGTAGATAGATAGATAAGATTAAGAACAATATAGATAGATAGATAGATAGATAGATAGATAGATAGATAGATAGATAGATAGATAGATGAGAGGGGGAAACGCATATTGACATTAACTTATTAATGGTCACTGTCCCGTTTTGGGCATTAATAGCTAATAGACACAAAACTATAATTATTATCAGATTTTATAGTAACCTCTAATTAATATATTTCAAATTAATATCGAATTTTTATTTAAATTTGTTTAAATTTTTAAGATTAATATCTGATTTATTTTATTTTTTATAGTTTATCGCGGATTTACAGAAGGTAATTAATATCGGATTTTTATTTTTATGATTAATAACGGATTTTTATTTCTATATTTTATAACATATATTTATTTATGTTTTTATAATTTATAAAGGATTTTTATTTTAATCTTTATAATACCTGATTTTAAAATTTAAATCGGGTTTTTATTTTATTCTTTTTCTAGAATTTTTATTTTTATTTTGTTATAGTTAATTTCGGACTTTTATTTTTATTTTTATAAATAATAACGGAATTTTATTTTATTTTATAATTTATGTGCGATTTTTATTTTTATTTTCATTATAAAAAGTGGATTTTTATTTTATTTTTTAAATCATCTATATCGGATTTTTATCTGTATTTTTGTAATTAATATCAGATTTTTATTTCAAGTTTTTTTTATAATTCATTTCAGATTTTTATTTAAAATTTTATAAGTGCTTTTATTTTATTTTTTTCATAATTATTATATGATTTTTATTTTTATTTTTATAATTAATACTGTTTTTTTATCTTAATTTTCAAAGTTCATATTGCGTTTTACGGTGTGCATTAATGAAATAGATTAAATAGATAGATAGATATGAACAGACAGGTATAGATAGATAGATAGATAGATAGATAGATAGATAGATAGATAGATAGATAGATAATGAACAGATTTACATATTAATGAACAGATTGAAATAGATAGATTGTAGATAATCAACAGATAAGTTGATAGATGATTAGCAGACTCAAATAGGTTGATAATAAACAAGCTGAAATAGATTAATAGATAAACAGATTTATATAGATAATTTATATAGATAGATAAAGAGTGAGAGTTGGAAGAGGAATATCTTGTATTAGATAATTGCTAAAGTTCGTGCTTGATTAGAAATCATTTTAGATATCGTAAATTTCCGTGTATAAGTCGAGTTTTTAAGCCTAAAAATTATTTCCAAAACTTTGGATTGATTTATATGGCGTTGTATAAAATGCAAACTCATTGAGCTTCTGTAAGGTTTGTTTTGCAATATGCGGTCTTGCGCTTATGTGGTGGAAAAGGACGATTTTTCGATTTGCCAAAATTAGAAAAGCATATGCAATATCGATTTTCAAACTCTTGGAAATTTCTTCCGTCCAAATCTTCGGTTTATTCTCTACTATCCAATCAGAGCGTTTTCATCGACGTTGACGCGTGGTTAAGCGTTTAAATTAAAATCACCCTGACGGAATCTGCCAAACTACTTTTTGACCGCCTGAAGAGCTGATGTGCGTTGTGGTACAGTGGATATCGGGGGGCCGAGTTCGAATTCCAGTTGAATCCATTGTATTCAGTTACGCGCAAATACCCTTGGGAAAGGTATTAATCCGTCTATTCCTTCCAGTTATGGGTCAAGTAGCAGGACAGATTGGGTTCTATAGCCTTGGTCGGCAACCAGTCTACCGCAGAAAGCAATGGCAACCTACTGCGGGATAATCTTCTGCCCAGTCAGTCATGTCTCTTTCGAGACATGATCGCCCAAGCGTGTATAACGGACTCGGAACAAGAGATCGGGGTGCCGATTTCGAATTCCAGTTGAATTCCTTGCATTCACTTACGCACAAATACCTTTAGGAAAAGTATTAATCCGTCTCTTCCCTCTAGTTATAGACAGATTAAGTTCTATAGCCATGGCTGGTAACCAGCCTACTGCAGAAAGCAATGGTAACCTACTCCGGGATAATCTTCTGCCCAGTCAGTAATATCTCTTTCGAGACATGATCGCTCCAAAACTGACTGATAGACTGAAGAGCTGAAGCACGATTCAAATAAACCTTCTGATTGGGTTTATTTATTTTGTCGCATTTCTGAATGCTTACACCTTTCCAAAATTCATCGCGATAAATATGGCGAAAGTGAACTTTTTCATCCTCCATTTTTACGGCATTCATTTGTGGACAAAGCGTCAACATTCTCTTCAAGAGTCATAACTGAACGATGAGAGGTTTCAATCTCGAACACACCAGAAATCGGCACCCAAGCAAACGCCATTGCCAAGTTGTCATTTTATATTAACAATGAAACACAGATAAGAACTTTTGCAATGATCTGATATAAGGATCTACATACATACATAAAAGTTACATTAAGTGTATGTATATGTCTGCATATGGATGCGTGCGTGTGAGAGAAAGTTTGTCAGTATGTGAGAGGTAGAAAGAGAGAAAATTGATGTATTGGGACAGGAAGAGGGTAAGAAAGAAAGAGATAGATAGATAGAGAGATAGAGAGAGAGAGAGAGAGAGAGAGAGAGAGAGAGAGAGAGAGACAAGAATATAGATAGAGATGAAAAAAGAGGGAAAGATTAATATACAGAATCAAGTAAATACATGTATACAGAATGTGTCTATATTTCTGAGATGAGGTAATATTTACACTATTTACATTAGTCGGACTATATACTATAGAAAACCATTAACATCAAAAATTGTAATATGAACTCTGATAAAAAAATACTTACTGAACATTAGGTTTATAAGTCCCTAAAATTCAGTTCCTTAAGGACTTATGGCCCAGTGGATATAGACGTTGGTTCCTGTGACTTGACCCAAAGAGTTGTGAGTTCAATACCAGACTACAGCAGTGGTGAACAAGTAACTCAGAGGGTTAGAGAGAGATAACTCATGATTACCAAAACAGGCTCTAAAAAGAATGATTGTAATAAAGGGTTCGGTTCGAAATTCCTAGCACTTGAGGCGTACAACGGCCGAAACGTCGTACAAATGGCAACAAAGATGAGGACAATAGTGTTCATATATAACTAGATGAAAAAAAAAATCATTGAGAGAGAGAGAGAGAGAGAGAGAGAGAGAGAGAGAGACAGAGGGAGACAGACAGAGACAGAGAAACAGAGAGAGAATGACAAACTGTCTACAGAGAAGCACTTTCTTGCGAATTATAGTTAGCTGCCCACTTGTATAGTGATCTCGATACTCACTGAGTGATCCATAATTGTGACCACGTTTCATGTCTTGGCAGTCTTCAAAGTAATCACAGCGTCTTTTACACTTTTTGAAACAATCTACATCGAGATCACCTTCAGTAGTTTCGTTCTATTTACTTTAGTCTTTATTCATGGTCCGAAATCTCTTTCATTTTTCAATGACGATTTAAAGTACCTGGATATTTTCTGAGTTATTAAAGGTGCTGGAGGTAAGCGTTTATCTTGGTTTGTTTGATAGTCAGGGATCTGAACTTTCGAGTAACTTCGAAGAAGGTAATCCTATCAGCAGGTGTATAATATCGGGTTTATTGTACTGTCATCTTGTGAATGGTTTCTGGACCGTGCAGTAGTTTCTATTGGGAGGCCTTGATGTCATGATAATGGATACTGTTACGGCAGTATCTCCAGGCGAGTTAGTTTATTGATGGGTGCATCTCCGAAAACTAATCGAAACAAACATGGAAGTAATCAAAATGAAAACGAACAAAAAACTATAAATGACACAATAATAAAAATCGATAAACTGCATCCGGCAGCAAGGCCTCTGATTGGAAGGTTGTGAGGAGCATGGAACCACCTCTTAATTGCTGTTGTTTCCAGGTCCACCCTGACCCGGAGTGATAGCACCTGATAGGGTCCCAGCTATGGGCAAATAGTTAACCCCCCAAACTGGGGTCAAAACGCTATGAAAGTATAAAAATTCACTTTTATAGAAATATAAACGTAAAATAGACTTTTATAGAAAAATATACATTTTTGAAGAAAAAAATATTACCATAATACATTTTCGAAGGAAAAATACTATTGTAAGCAAAACATTTTGAATACAAAACTAGAAGACATTTTTAGTTTTCCAAAACAAAAAAGAATAAAAGCAAAAAAAAAATTCTGACTAAAACAACCTTCACACTATAACCGAATATTAAAAAAACAAAAAAAAACAAAAAAAAACAAATAAAAAAAAACAACCTAAAACCCCACTTTTTTTGGCATTAAGTAACCCACAGAGGTTGATATGCCATTAAAAAACTCAAAATCAAACTCAAACCAATAAAAAACTAGACCCCATGTATACCTTCTCCTACACCAGTGAACTCCATCTTCTTTAGTCTAAACCTGATTCCCTTTCCTGTCTTGAAAGAGGCATCAATGCCTTAATTTCATTGTAGAAGCTCACAATCCCGGGCTACACACCCATTATAACAAAATACGACCACCTAAATCACCACTGTCACGGGCTTGGTGCCTACATCAAGGACATCATGTGGCAAGCTCACAAAAAGCGACTATCCTAATCTCCCGTCTAGGAGTTTCTGCGTGAGTCATATCCATAGTACCACATTTGTCTTTGCTCTGTATCATCTTCAAGATGAATGGTTGGTAATCGTCAATAAAATATCAGAGAGGATTCAAAATATCTTCACTAAATTTTTGTCAGCCAACTTTCACATATGTGGTGACGTCAATGTTCACTAACAAAACCAGTAAGGTAGGCAGATATTGCAGTGGCTTCTCCATCGCTTATGATCTGATCCAGATCATTGAAGAACTCGCCTGATTCCCGGATGCGACGAGAATATCCTCGACCATTTTCTAACATTCTGTCCTGATAAATTCATAGCAAAAGTTTTACCCACCCCATGGGTACGTTTGATCCTTCCCTAATCACTGTTCAGATTGACTCCAAACCGGTGACATCTCCTGATTTACGGTTCCATAGAACGGTTTTTCGTTATGAGAAGGCTGACAGGGACAGCTATCGGTCCTATATGACGGAAAATTTTTGCAAACTTCTTCAAACATACTGTCTCCAAAACTGCTGCCCTAATCTTCGAATGAGTCCTTTATGCTAACAAAAAAAAATATGATCAGCAAAAACCAAATGATCAGTCATGATTCTACCCTGAATACGCTACTGTCATACCTCACTAGAACCACTACTTCAAAATCTATCACAAGGAATGTAAGCGTTTACGTCGAGTGGCCGGACATGCTAAATTAATCATTAAAAAAAAATTAGGTGAATAGATTCAAATGGATTTCTGACCAAGTCTATAATGTCTACAGAAATGTTGATTGTTCTGTTTTTTGAAGGTTTTCAATAATATGGATTGATTTCTAGGGATTTTTGGTCAATGCTTAAACGTTTGTACTAAAATTTTATTAGAGATTATTAATTGAATTTGTTATAAAAACCTTTTTAAAATTTTAGGTAATTTCCGCAGAATTATGTTCAAGTTTTAAGCAAGAACCTGATGTATATTCCCTGTGAATACGTCAGTGGCATAATAATGAGAAATAGGAAGAAAGAAAGAGTTTGCAATAGAATGAAATAGATAGATAGATAGATAGATAGATAGATAGATAGATAGATAGATAGATAGTGGAAAAGTATGAGATAGATAGATAGATAGATAGATAGATAGATAGATAGATAGATAGATAGATAGTGGAAAGTATGAGATAGATAGATAGATAGATAGATAGATAGATAGATAGATAGATAGATAGATAGATAGATAGATAGTGGAAAGTATGAGATAGATAGATAGATAGATAGATAGTGGAAAGTATGAGATAGATAGATAGATAGATAGATAGATAGATAGATAGATAGATAGATAGATGAGTGGAAGGTATGAGATAGATAGATAGATAGATAGATAGATAGATAGATAGATAGATAGATAGATAGTGGAAAGTATTAGATAGATAGATAGATAGATAGATAGATAGTGGAAAGTATGAGATAGATAGATAGATAGATAGATAGATAGATAGATAGATAGATAGATAGATAGATAGATAGATAGTGGAAAGTATGAGATAGATAGATAGATAGATAGATAGATAGATAGATAGATAGATAGATAGATAGTGGAAAGTATGAGATAGATAGATAGATAGATAGATAGATAGATAGATGGTGGAAAGTATGAGATAGATAGATAGATAGATAGATAGATAGATAGATAGATAGATAGATAGTGGAAAGTATGAGATAGATAGATAGATAGATAGATAGATAGA
Organism: Ascarosepion bandense; assembly: GCA_037127315.1. NCBI lineage: Eukaryota > Metazoa > Mollusca > Cephalopoda > Sepiida > Sepiidae > Ascarosepion > Ascarosepion bandense. The sequence continues at coordinate 1,240,928 of JBBBDQ010001281.1, read as the reverse complement.
TAGATAGATAGATAGATAGATAGATAGATAGATAGATAGATAGTGGAAAGTATGAGATAGATAGATAGATAGATAGATAGATAGATAGATAGATAGATAGATAGATAGATAGTGGAAAGTATTAGATAGATAGATAGATAGATAGATAGTGGAAAGTATTAGATAGATAGATAGATAGATAGATAGATAGATAGTGGAAAGTAATAGATAGATAGATAGATAGATAGATAGATAGATAGTGGAAAGTAGATAGATAGATAGATAGATAGATAGTGGAAAGTATTAGATAGATAGATAGATAGATAGATAGATAGATAGATAGATAGATAGATAGATAGATAGATAGTGGAAAGTATTAGATAGATAGATAGATAGATAGTGGAAAGTATTAGATAGACAGATAGATAGTGGAAAGTATTAGATAGATAGATAGATAGATAGATAGTGGAAAGTATTAGATAGATAGATAGATAGATGATGCAGAGAGAAGTATTAGATAGATAGATAGATAGATAGTGGAAAGTATTAGATAGATAGATAGATAGATGGTGGAAAGTATTAGATAGATAGATAGATAGATAGTGGAAGATAGATAGATAGATAGATAGATAGATAGATAGATAGATAGATAGATAGTGGAAAGTATTAGATAGATAGATAGATAGATAGATAGTGGAAAGTATTAGATAGATAGATAGATAGATAGATAGTGGAAAGTATTAGATAGATCGATAGATAGATAGATAGATAGTGGAAAGTATTAGATAGATAGATAGATAGTGGAAAGTATTAGATAGATAGATAGATAGATAGATAGATAGATAGATAGTGGAAAGTATTAGATAGATAGATAGATAGTGGAAAGTATTAGATAGATAGATAGATAGATAGATAGATAGATAGATAGATAGATAGATAGATAGATAGTGGAAAGTAGATAGATAGATAGATAGTGGAAAGTATTAGATAGATAGATAGATAGATAGATAGTGGAAAGTATTAGATAGATAGATAGATAGATAGTGGAAAGTATTAGATATATAGATAGATAGTGGAAAGTATTAGATAGATAGATAGATAGATAGATAGTGGAGAGAGTATTAGATAGACAGATAGATAGATAGATAGATAGATAGATAGATAGATAGATAGATAGATAGTGGAAAGTATTAGATAGATAGATAGATAGATAGATAGATAGATAGATAGATAGATAGTGGAAAGTATTAGATAGATAGATAGATAGATAGATAGATAGATAGATAGATAGATAGATAGATATATATATGTATGAGATAGATAGATAGATAGATAGATAGATAGATAGATAGATAGATAGATAGATAGAATAGATAGATAGAGAGATAGATAGATAGATAGATAGATAGATAGATAGATAGATAGAGAAATATGAGATAGATAGATAGATAGATAGATAGATAGATAGTGGAAAGTATGAGATAGATAGATAGATAGATAGATAGATAGATAGATAGATAGATAGATAGATAGATAGTGGGAAAGTGATACGATAGATAGATAGATAGATAGATAGATAGATAGATAGATAGATAGATAGATAGATAGATAGATGGAAAGTATTAGATAGATAGATAGATAGATAGATAGATAGATAGATAGTGGAAAGTATTAGATAGATAGATAGATAGATAGATAGATAGTGAGAGAAGTAATAGATAGATAGATAGATAGATAGATAGATAGATAGATAGATAGTGGAAAGTATTAGATAGATAGATAGATAGATAGATAGATAGATAGATAGATAGATAGTGAAGTATTAGATAGATAGATAGATAGATAGATAGATAGATAGATAGATAGATAGATAGATAGATAGATAGATAGATAGTGGAAAGTATTAGATAGATAGATAGATAGATAGATAGATAGTGAAGAAGATAGATAGATAGATAGATAGATAGATAGTGGAAAGTATTAGATAGATAGATAGATAGTGGAAAGTATTAGATAGATAGATAGATAGTGGAAAGTATTAGATAGATAGATAGATAGATAGATAGTGGAAAGTATTAGATAGATAGATAGATAGATAGATAGTGGAAAGTATTAGATAGATAGATAGATAGATAGTGGAAAGTATTAGATAGATAGATAGATAGATAGTGGAAAGTATTAGATAGATAGATAGATAGATAGATAGTGGAAAATATTAGATAGATAGATAGATAGATAGATAGATAGATAGATAGATAGATAGATAGTGGAAAGTATTAGATAGATAGATAGATAGTGGAAAGTATTAGATAGATAGATAGATAGATAGATAGATAGATAGATAGATAGATAGATAGATAGATAGATAGTGGAAAGTATTAGATAGATAGATAGATAGTGGAAAGTATTAGATAGATAGATAGATAGATAGATAGATAGATAGATAGATAGATAGATAGATAGATAGATAGTGGAAAGTATTAGATAGATAGATAGATAGTGGAAAGTATTAGATAGATAGATAGATAGATAGTGGAAGAGTATTAGATAGATAGATAGATAGTGGAAAGTGATAGATAGATAGATAGATAGATAGTGGAAAGTATTAGATAGATAGATAGATAGATAGTGGAAGGTATTAGATAGACAGATAGATAGATAGATAGATAGATAGTGGAAAGTATTAGATAGATAGATAGATAGATAGATAGATAGATAGATAGATAGATAGATAGATAGAAAGTAAAGTTAGATAGATAGATAGATAGATAGATAGTGGAAAGTATTAGATAGATAGATAGTGGAAAGTATTAGATAGATAGATAGATAGATAGATAGATAGATAGATAGATAGATAGATAGTGGAAAGTATTAGATAGATAGATAGATAGATAGATCATGTTCCTCCACATCTTTCAGTATCTTAATAAGTTTTGTCTTTTTGCTATTTATCCCAAACTCTGTTCTGTCATTCATTTGCTCAAGCACATCAAGTATTTACGCGTTGCTTTCCTTTGTCCTTCTTTACCTCAATCTGCTCTGTGAGTATCTGGTTTTCCAAGCCCTCCTTTTCAATCCGTATGAATTGCAGCATACATTTTAGAAAGACTGCTGATCATGTCCTCTTTTATTTTTGATAACTTACAATACAGATAATTTCGAATCCATTGAATAAGGATTAGTAATCTCGTATTTAAACAACGTATCTGTTTTGTTTGGTTGCAGATCCACTTGCTTTGGTATTTCTGGTTTTTCTTTAACTATTTGTAATGTTGATAATTGAACTTTTAGTTACTAATATGCGAATAGTTTAACAAAATCAGTACATTATTAACCGACTGTATTTTTCTAGCAAACATATAACAGCGCTACTTTGAGCCATCCTTACACCGCTTGCTTGGTAACATAACCACAAACGTTTCTCTAATTTGAATCCAATTTATTGAGCTATTTTCCCGTTTTGCGAGGTCTGACCTCAGTGTCTTTTGTATTAACTGAATCAATTTCTCAGCAAAACATTTCTTCAACCAAGCGTGGGTAAATATTCCGAGCGCTCATTTCTATTTTCGGATATTTAGTAAGACATACAAATAATTAAGACATAAATAAGATAAATAATTTAAGCACTTAAGTTGACAGATACTGACATTAGGTTGCTTTAGAGAGTCAACCATCTTGATTGATATGAAGTATTTGTCTCCAGGGAACTTCAGACAGAAACAAGACAACTTGATGCGTCCTTTTCGTGATCAGTGTTTCTATTACAGTTTTCCCCGTCCCACGCGTCTTAATACATTTTGCTATCTAATGGTGTGGCGGAGGATTAAAAAAATATACCGCCGAGTCTTTGTTTAGAAAATGAAATCGTGATTAGCCTGGGTGAAATAGTTACATATTTTCCCATTGGTGCTGGAGATCGAGGTTCAAACAAAAAGTTGGTATTTTGAATACTAATTTTTTAGGCAAACAGTCCTTGGATTATTGGCGTTATATAATGTCCTTTCTAACATTTCATTCTCTTGAATAGTATTATTCTGAGTATATAATAACTTTTTTTTTACCTATTTGTACTTGTAAAATTTGGAATCGGAATCTATCAGATCGTTTTTTTTTTAAATAAAAGTTCACATCTTAATGGGGACTTTGCTTGAATGTATTTTCCCAAAATTTGATGCCCAAGACAATTCAGTCAGTCGGTTAAGTGCCATACGTGATACACGCTTTGGGCAATCATGTCTCGAAAGTGACATAGCTGACTGGGCAAAGGATTATCCTGCAGTAGGTTGCCATTGTTTTTTGCGGTAGACTAGTTGCCAGCCAAGGCTATAGTTAACCCATAACTGAAGGGAAGTGACAGATTAAATGCCTTTCCCAAGAGTATATGTGCGTAAGTGAATGCAAAGAATTCAACTGGAATTCGAATTCGGCTCCCCGATTTGTCGTTCCTAGTCAATATCTACTGTACCACAACGCACATCGGAAATTTATTATATGTTTTATTATCAGGTAACAACATTTCGACTGTTGTATGTTCCGGCCTTCTTCAAATCACCATCTTTGTATTATAGATAGCCTCCTTAAAATTTCAAACCAAACACTTTATTCAATTCAGGTTGCATATTTTTTCTGATTATGCTTTCCAGCTTTAGAAGATATTTCATATACATTAATACTCTCCAGTTTTATTTACCTTTATGTCGCTTATCCTTTTCTTCCACTAAACTAGAATATGAGACTCAAGGATTGAACTCACAGCTACCAAAATCAAATGTCTTTTAACGAACGTTTTAATCCGCTATCTCATATGTTCCTTGGTCTTTTGATTGAGTCGTGCTGAAAAGTTACATATTCTGGAACAGTGGAAGTAGTAACAGAAAGGGAAATAATACAGGTGAGCATTAACTGGTATGAGTTATCTCACCTAAGCATGGTAATCAAAAAGATAAAATAAATCTACCCCTATAGATTGAATAAAGAGTTGGATCGAAAATTCCAAGAAGGTTACTGACTATACGATGTCAATCAACTGAAGACGGACAGAGAGCAAAACGGCCGAAATATTGTATGTGTAACAACCAAGATAAGGATGCTAGTTATAATAATGCTAATTCCTCATTTAAAAAATTCCTACAAAATCGGGATAGAATTTTTAAAGAAAAATTCAATGCATTATATTTTTTTCATTTCAGTCACAGAAATTTGTCTAATATTTCGTGATCAAATATGTTCAGCCAGATATCGGGTGTTTCATTAAGACGGCTCGAAGTTAGTAGAAAAAAAAAAAAAACAAAAAAAAACAATGTTATATTTCACTATTGGATCATGTTATTTGAGTCAAGGAAATTATGGCCTGAATTGAATGCTACGGATGTCAAAGATTTGTGGTTCCAACAGGATGGCACCACATGCCACACAGCCAATGCAACAATGGCTTTATTGAATGAAAAGTTTCCAGGTCGCATCCTCTTTCGAAACAGTGATGTCAATTATTGGAGTAGATAGCCTAAACTATCACCCGGTTCACATTCCATCCACGTCTATTGAACAGGTGAAGAGGCTCATCCCTTGTTTCCTGTTTAGGATGTGGTTTCCGGCTTTCTCTTTTCCAATCTTTTCACTCTTTTCTTTTTTTTTTCAATTGGAGTAGATAGGCTAAACTATCGCCCGGTTCACACTCCACACAGGTCTACTGAACAGGTGAAGAGGCTCATCCCTTGTTCCCTGTTTAGGATGTGGTTTCCGGCTTTCTCTTTTCCAATCTTTTCACTCTTTTCTTTTTTTTTTTCAATTGGAGTAGATAGACTAAACTATCGCCCGGTTCACACTCCACACAGGTCTATTGAACAGGTGAAGAGGCTCATCCCTTGTTCCCTGTTTAGGATGTGGTTTCTGTCTTTCTCTTTTCCAAACTTTTCTCTCTTACGTAGCCCCCTGCGCACCAGTGGCGTTACCGCCTTGCTCGGGGTGATATGATTAAAAAAAAAAAATTAGCCATTATAATCGTGCCACTCGACCCTTTTAGATTTATTCCTTTCGGATCATCTAAAAAATAAGGTTTATGCCAATAAGTCAACAACAATTCAGCATCTGGAGGATGAGATAATAAAGCATATTGATGAGATCAAGCAGTAACTATGCAAAGAAGTTATCAAAAAAACTTTGACCATCGAGTGGAGGTGTGCCGCCTAAGCCTTTGCAAACATTTGGGCAACATTATTTTTCACACATAATTGCCATGACTCAAATAACATGATCCAATAGTGAAATCAATAAAATTTCACCAATAACGCTTTTTTATTTACTGTTAACTTTTTTTTTTAATCATGTCACCCCAAGCAAGGCATTCCACTGCCACTATAGCGCAGGGGGTTACACAGGGTAAAAGACGAGTTAGGATGTACATAGGGGTGAGTTGGAGAGAATGGGAGGGTTAGTGTGTTAGGAGGTGTCTACTGACCTTACATTTAAACTCCTGGAGGTTATAGCCGTCGGGGAAGCAAGCATGCGGAAGGGAATTCCATAGGCGGGAAGTGCGAGAAAAGAAGCTATTGGAGTAGAAATTGCGGTGACATTTCATCTGTTTCACTGTAAAAGGGTGGGACCTAGTTGCCAATCTAGTATCTCGTGCAAACTCACATATAGGGGGCACCAGTGATTTAAGTTCATCAAAGCAGAAGCCATGAAAGTATTTATAGAAGAGGCACAGGGAAGCCACGTCACGCCGGTGAGAGAGTGACTGCAGGCGGTCAGCTAAGTCGGTATCAATCACATTACAGATTCTTCGCTGTATTTTGTCAAGAAGCTCGAGGAGAATAGCAGGGGCACCCGAACAGATGTGGCAACAGTATTCAAAACACGGGCGGATGGTAGATTTGTATAAGTGCAGGATAGATCCCGGCGGAAAGAATTTCCGGGCCCTGCACAGATAGCCGACTTTCATAGCAGCGGATTTAGCAATGGATTCGACGTAGTCATTCCACTTGAGGTCCGCTGAGAGTGTCAGGCCAAGCAGGCGTAGTGTTGTACTCTCTGGGAGGCATGATCCGTTTTAATGGAATACCCTATACAAACATATTGATGAAGTGAGAAAATAGAAATTTATAAGAAAATGTGAGAAGAGTTTGTAGAAGTGTGACATAGACAAAAAGATACGACATAATGATATATCGGATACAGCATAAATATTTACTCGTTATGAATTGAAACATAACAATTCCAAAAAATAGTTTCAAATTTTGCATAAGGCTTCTTAACATTCTTACGTTTTAGTACTTACATTTTAATTAAATTTGGCAAAACAATCAAAACGAGATCGAATTGTCGCACTGGAAATGACTGGTAGAAAGAGTTGTGAAGTGATAAAAGACTTGAATGTTTACAGAAAAATACTGTTTTTAATGCTCCGAAAAAAGTTTAAAACGGGGCAAACAACCTCTCTAAAAGAAAGAAAACCGTTCAGTTTGTAGGTGGGGAATGATTCAAGCCGTTAAAAAGAAGATGAAGAAAAAATACTAGAATTTTATGTGCAGGATATGCGTTGTAGTGCAATGGATATCGGCTCGGAATAAGAAGTCAGAGAGCTGAGTTCGAATTCCAGTCTAATCTGTTTCATTTACTTACACCCAGGAAAGGTATTAATCCCTCTCTTCTCTCTTTAGCTATGGGAGAACAGATTGGGTTCTATAGCCTCGATTGGCAACCTATTGCGGGAAAATATTCTGCCCAGTCAGTCATGTCTCGAAAGAGACATGATCGCCTAAGCGAGTAACACGTACGGCAATTAACGGACTGATTTTAATAAACGATCTATACAATTATAACAATATACTGTAATAAAGAAGAGTTTGAATTCGAGTAGAATACATTTAATTCCCTTACATACAGATACTTTTGGGAAAGGTATTAATCCATCTCTTCTTCCTCCAGCTATGGGTTGAACAGCAGAACAGATTGAGTTCCATAGCATTGATTGGCAACCAGTTTAGCGCAGAAAGAAGGAGCAAACTACCGCGGGAAAATCTGCCTAGTCTGTCATGTCTCGACGGACTGAATTCTGATTGGCCTTGAAAGAAGATTACTTGCTAAAACCATATAAGTTTCGAAGATAGGTACTTACAGGTGCCTCAACGCATAAAGGTGGCGAACATTTTGGAGGAGATGCAGCGTGTCACAGAGAAAGGTTGGTCGGACAAGAAGTTTTTCCTTGGCGAGGCAGTGGTCAGCTACTCAAAACCTAGTACTGTTGCTTCTGATGGTTCGCAATTTCTCTTGGGGATAATTGAAGAATGAATATAAGGGAATTGCAGAATTTACCAGCAAATGTTGGGGAGAGCAGTGCTTCCATAATTGTCAGCATCCCAAGAAGGACCTCCAGCAGACACGCTTAATTTAACGCAGAACTGGTGTGATTTTATAAAAAGGTTGATATACAGAACTTTTCTCTCTCTCTCTCTCTCTCTCTCTCTCTCTCTCTGTATATATATATATATATATATATATATATATATATATATATATGCTGGAATTCTATCATATAAAGATATAAAACTATTTAAATATGATGCTTAATATAATTTTTATGAGTGACAACTGACTTATATAATAAAATTTGACGTACATAGATAAATAGATATTAACAGAATGAGATAGATAGATACGAACAGACTGAGATAGATAGATAGATAGATAGATAGATAGATAGATATGAACAGAGATAGATAGATAGATAGATAGATAGATAGATAGATAGATGCTGAGATAGATAGATAGATAGATAGGAACAAACTGAGATAGATAGATAGATAGATAGATAGATAGATAGATAGATAGATAGATGTGAACAAACTGGGATAGATACATAGATAGATGTGAACAAACTTAGATAGATAGATAGATAGATAGATAGATAGATAGATAGATAATGCGGTTCATTCAGAATCTTGCGTAGATCCGTCCATTTCATGAATGCAGTTTGTATGAAAATTCCGTTCCCACGGCCATAAGAATAGCTCCACGCGTCTATGCGTGCATGCAAATGTGCGTGTTTCCGTGCGTGTGCAAAATAGATTTATACATTATGACATAAAACGTTTTTCTTACATATAGGCACCTCAAAATATTCGCTAAAAAATGAGCATACATGATAAAAAATGTCCCAAGCTTAACAAAAACGATGTTTTATAATAAAAATCTATGTTATTATCAAGAGGAAAGGATTTTTTAATGTAATTATAATTTAAAACACCTTTTTAGAACCTTAGAAATGTTGGTTAAAAATCTTGTTTTTCCGATGACAACGTTGTACCAGAAATTAGAATGGGCAACTCTGGTGTCTCTTGTGGTGCAAAACACGTTGACTTCGAAATTCATCAAAAATCAGATAATTTCAGGATTTATTCACGAGTGAAGGAAATTCCTCAGAGAATTTAAATTTAAATTATTTTGCCCAAACAGGAACCATAGTTACTGAAAATTTGCTCTGATTCGTTAAATAAAAAAATGCAATAAAATTAAAACATTACTAATTGGAAAAATTTAATTGCTTTTATTCATAAAAAGTATTATTTTTAATGAGTAATGAGTTTTACAAGAATTGCTTGATTTTTAAAAAATATTAAATTAGAGTAATTCATAAACTTTTATATATTTTAAAATCATGTATTAATTTGTAACGGTCAGTAGGTATTGTTCTCAAATTAAGACTGCATTTACTAATTACAAATAAAAAAGCTCACTAAAATTCAACGATCCGTAATATTTAAAAAAGAATTTTGATTTGATTTTATGTCTGTATAAACGTTTCGCTTTTTGTAAATATGGATGTCCAAACGCGTGTTAAGCGTGTTAACTATAGTACAGTTAAAAATTATTGATAATTATCTAACATTTCCTCAACAAGTGTCCTCATAAGTTAGAAACACAAGTCTAATGAGAATTGTCAATATCTCATAAAAAACATCTGTCTATGTGCTTAAAAATGCTTTTCTGAAATAGTTTAAACTAAAAGTAATAATTATTTCACATCAAATTAATTAAAGGTAATCTTCTTCAAATAAAGTTTCAGAATAGTATATTTTATTTATGGAATATTTTTAATAAGAAGAATTACGCTGTGTGTTGACAGATTTGTCAATAAGGATAATTTTAGCGTTTTTATTGATAATAAAAAATAATTCCAATCAATTTAAAATTTAGTTTGAAATAAGTAAAGTATTTTGCTTATTAGAAATATCAAATTTAATCTATTTGCTTGATATTAAAACTAACTTTTTTCAGTTTTAAAATCTGTTCTATATTTCATAAAATATACATATTTAAAAATATATTTCATAAATAAAGTATATTTCATAAAATATACATATTTAAAAAATTGCACGAGTAAAAAATTTTATATAAACAAAAATAATGTACACCTTTAAATTATTTTATTGCAGCCAGATGTATTCTAATTATGAACAAGATGAAAAGGCCATTAAAACATGATTCGCCGGTGTATAACAGTTAACGACTCTAAAAACGACCTTAAATTTATGATTAGGAAAAAAAAACAAAATGTTTAAACTAATTGTTAGTTATAATTCAGCATCTTAAGAATCCACTCTTAAAAAATATGCTCAAGAATTCACCTGATCTTTGGGAGATTGTATCTCCAACATTAATAATCAATAAACAACTTTAAATTCTTTAATTTTCTGAACATGCACCATGCACTCACTCAATAATCGACTTGTCACTTTTGGAAATTTAGTACAATTTGTGCACATATCGATCAGCACATCACAACCAAAATATTATTAACTTAGGACAAATTTTAATAGACAACACTTAAACATTATACAGAACTCATTGTAAAGAAAAACTCAAAATTCCTTCAGTCAGTTAGTCAGTTAAGTGATACACGCTTGGGCGATCATGTCTCGAAAGAGACATGACTGATTGGGCAGAAGATTATTCCGCAGTAGGTTGCCATTGCTTTCTGCGGTAGACTGGTTGCCGACCAAGGCTATAGAACCCAATCTGTCATGTTATTTAACCCATAACTGGAAGGAATAGACGGATTAATACCTTTCCCAAGGATATTTGCGCGTAAGTGAATGCAACGAATTCAGCTGGAATTCGAACTCGGCTCCCCAATTTCTCGTTTCGATATCCAATGCACCACAACGCACATTCTAAAAGTCCTTAAAATACAAAAGAAAGCACCAATATTAAATAAAATAAATACAAAAGAAAGCACTAATATTAAATAAAATATATTTCTCCGTAGGAGATCCTATATTAAAGTCTGTAAAAAAAAAAAAAAAAAAAAAAACGACGCCGATACGAAAGTTGTATTATCTTCTAACTTTTCCTGAGACGATCATCTTAAAGAGGGAGACGTTCTGCATGGAAAATGCCGATCTCTCATAAAACCCTGCCAAAGGCCTGCGCCCTGGTGATGACACTCCAGCGTCTCCTCACAGCAACGTAAAACACGTAAAGCAATAATCTATTGATTGGTGGACTCTGAAGGTCCTTTTGTCCTGAGAATTGGCCACCGGCAAGAGGGCACGAGGCTACAAGGACGTTTGTAAAAGTGACATGAGGGCGATGGACATGGGTTTCGAGAAGTAGGAAGACGATACTAACGATTGCTCATGCTAGAGACGCGATTTACTCTGAGGGGCAGGAGCGAAAATCTTGCCGCCGGGGTGAAGCGTTCTGGAAGGGAAGACAACAAAACGCTTACATCGGGGTAGAACGTCTCCACATGCAATAAAGACTGTGACTACCGTCTTCGCCTGTCCAGCCATAACAGACTCTGCGCTGGCCCCAGTAGCTGAGCCCTAAAATTTTAAGCGAAGAATTATAGTCTTCCGAGACCGACGGAGGGTCATGCAGAGATTAAAAGTAAAACATGTAGGAGGGGTCATGCAGAGATTAAAAGTAAAACATGTAGCAATTCAGTTTGATCGTTGCAGATAAAGTTACCTTTAACTAGGTACCTCCACTGATTTTCGATATCTAAATTTTAAATTGAATTTTTAAAAATAAAAAAAACGTTTTCTTGAAACTTTTATTTTAGTCTTAATTGAAAGCTAAATGATTAAATTTACTATTTCCAGTAAGCAAAATACTCTGGTGTATTTCAAACAGAAATTATATTGATTGGAATCTAAAATTTTGAGATTCTTTTTAATCTTTGAATTTTTCGGCTATTTTTAAGCGATCGACACATTTGTAAACAAAAGCTAATTCTCGGTTTTAAAAATCTTGCAAAAATGAAATATACCTCTATGACACATTATTTTTGAAGAATTAGCAAATTTAATGTTAAATTAATCTGATTTATACAAGTATTTTTTATAGCATGAAATTTAGAATAAAACTATTTCTTAAATAGAGAGTTCAATTTTTTGACCTTTCCATCATATGAGTTGACAGCTTTGACAGATGCGTGATAAGTAAATGTATGGCGATCACAGCTGATATAATTGTACAAATTTTTTTCCTGTAAGGGGAAGAAAGCCTGAAACACATAACCGTTTAATTTACACATATAAATTACCATGCAAACAAACAAACAAAAAAAAAAACAAAGAAAAAAAAAACAATTTTTTTTAAATAGGAAGGGATGACGATTTGAATTATACTTTTTTGATTAGTTTCCATTTCAAACATACGCACTGTAATGGGGGCGCTAGGGGGTGTCGTCAGTGATGTCATCGCGAGGATCACTAGGGGATTTCAGCATCATACCCCCCTCACCGCGCCGACCCGACCAGAGATGATCAGCCTCCAGTCCACCCTCGATAAGCGCTTTCAGACACTGGAAAATTACGTTTAGGCCCGGTACGAAACCCTGCAAATGCTTCCGATTAGCGACAGTCAGAGCCACTTTCCATTTAGAGGCGAACCGCACATGAGCTCGTCCGAAACATTAATTTAGACGCAGAATTTCGGGGAATTTTAACTAACAATTTGGAATCCAGGCACTCTCTCTTTTGATCCATAACCAATTAGCTGTTCTTTCCGCTGTTTCGGTTATGGACTTGAGCGTTTTTCTTTTTTTTACTCCCACTATCGGATGTGCGTTGTGGTGCATTGAATATCGGCTCGGAACGAGAAATCGGGGAGCCGAGTTCGAATTCCAGCTGAATTCACTGCATTCACTTACGCGCAAATACCCTTGGGAAAGGTATTAATCCGTCTATTCCTTCCAGTTATGGGTTAAATAACAGGACAGATTGGGTTCTATAGCCTTGGTCGGCAACCAGTATACCGCAGAAAGCAATGGCAACTTACTGCGGGATAATCTTCTGTCCAGTCAGTCATGTCACTTTCGAGACATGGTCGCCCAAGCGTGTATCACGTATGGCACTTAACTGACTGATCCCAATATCTGTTAAGGCTTTGCATAAGGACCTTGCTGCAAATCCTCTAAATTCGCTTAATATGATTGTAAACTAACCCAAACAAATTTTTGAAGAATTTTAAAAATATTTTTGAAAATTTATAAATTATTATAGTTGCAAAAAATGAAAGCAATTCTTTGAATATTTCACTATTATTAAAAAAAACCGTCAGACTATAATGTGCTTAATTTATATTATTTAAGCAATTAAAAGCTTATCAGATGAAATAACGTCATAGTTATATTGCATTTTTATTTTATTACTGGGAGCAGACTTTCAGAAGTAAGGGCAAAATTAAAAAAAAATAATAGATAATTTACATTCCCCAATGAGTCCTTCGTTTAGCTAATAAAACCAATTTTTCCAACAAAATTTAATTTCTTAAAATTTCATGAATTTAGGTGGAGAGTGGGTAACAGATGTAAAAAATATTTTTACCAAGATTATTTAAAAGTGATAATTTCAAAAATAATTTCATTTATTTGTGAATAAGTCCTGAAAGTTTCATCAAAATCCGACAATTCTTTGATTTTTGCAAGAATTTTAAAATGAATGTGTTTGTCTCCGGAAAAGAAACTGAGTTATGTAATATTACGTTTTCCATTGTTAGCTCGCGTAATGATTTAGTTACCTGCTAACTAAAATCAAAATAAGAATTTTGCCAAAATTTCGAACGTGTGAGATGGGATAAAAATTTTCAAAAATAATTAAAAATACTTTGATCTTTCCTCTTCATAATAATATAAATATTTTGATGGAAAAAATTCGTTTTTATTAATTTTGAGGCCTTTTTTTATTCATACTATGCTGTTTTTTCAGCAATTTAGTGGTGGTACCTACCTTTAACTGACTTGAGTTCTAATTTCAGCAATCTAAAAACGCTGGAAATTGTAAAGATATTGATCCCATACCATTCTTGATGGTGAGTGTAGCGAAAGTCGAATGTACTTTAAAATACGCCAATTCGGTCGGGTTTCAATCCTGGGTTAAAAACAATCGGAGTCTTACCGTACTGATGAGCTGTGATACAGCGAAACAGATCTGTCTGTGGATGACTATATATATATATATATATATATATATATATATATATAATTATTAGGCCACCCAAGTTTTTAAAAGAAATGATATATTTCATATTATTCTTAGTATTTATTGCCAAGTGGATAATTCTAAATGAAAATAAACGGATTCTTTTGTTATTATTACTTTGTAAAATTTTACAAGGCAAGGAAGCAAAGATGAACTCGTCCGAATTGCCATAAATTTTCTTTATTCTTTCATTGATGAAATTGCAATATAAGTAATTATTAAATATCTATAAATTCATTTGATGCACATGTTATTGTGCAGTATTAGCAAAAGAACCATTCTATTTCTAATTACAATTATTGACTTGGTAAAAAAATCCTAAAAATAGTATGAAATACTTCAATTATTTAAAACACTGGGGTTGCCTAATAATTATGGTCGGTAGTATATATATATATATATATATATATATATATATATATATATATATATAGGGTCAGTTGAACACCGTTTGTAAGAAAAATGTGTTCGAACCTGCGACCCCTATCTACATATCCTGCCGAATGACACACATTTTCGTAACAAAAGTTTATCGTAAATAATCAGGCCGTTAGAAATAAACATATAATACTGTTTGATTAAAAACAGATTATCTACTTAAATACGAGTATCGATCAAAAATAATGTTCAAATAATTTCGTGTATTAGAGGTTCTGGTTTCTTTGAATGGTTAGGTGTTAAAGCAAGTGTTTCGTATATTCAGCTTCTAAGTGTACTTCTCTATCTGGAAAAGTTATGTCATAATAAGCAGATCTTACCCAAACCGACGCAATTTCAAGAAATATCTGGGACATTTTGGTAAAAAGAAGAAAAAAAAGATTGACTGCTTAAAATAGAAATGATGAAAGAGACGCATCTCTGCTAAAGGACGCAGACTTGTTGATATACAAACTCACATACACGTGAAAATATGCGTAACGTTTACTATCTAACCAAAGTTCAGGGAGTGTGAACGGCGCGTTCGGGCCGGATGTAGTGCAGATTTTTGCCACTACTCTTTGTGAGCAGGATAGCTTGCGAGCCAGTAAAATCGAGGAGACTAT
The DNA here is from genome assembly GCA_037127315.1 of Ascarosepion bandense. Classification (NCBI taxonomy): domain Eukaryota; kingdom Metazoa; phylum Mollusca; class Cephalopoda; order Sepiida; family Sepiidae; genus Ascarosepion; species Ascarosepion bandense. The sequence continues at coordinate 1,225,420 of JBBBDQ010001281.1, read as the reverse complement.
ATCGAAGACAGTACATGCTAGATATTTAGTGCTATGAACTTATTTTTATAGTTATTTTTAAAACCTTATAGTAGTACCCTGTCGCATAAAAATATAGCATCTATATTAATAAGAAATATAACTGCGTGTGTGAGATAGATAGATAGATAGATAGACAGACAGACAGACAGACAGACAGACAGACAGACAGGGAGACAGCTGTACGTGTTTGGGGGGTTACAAACTAGCAATGAATATTATCCAATTTCCAGTAGGATCAGAAATTTTATATTTATTTTTTTCAAAATAGTTATTTTCTGCGGTAAACGCTTTCTTCCTACTGCACGCACACATACAGTAATAGCTTAGATGTCGCACATGGCAGAAAATGTGGGGTACCCAGTGAGGATCGAACTATATATATATATATATATATATATATATATATATATATATATATTAGAGAAAATCTTTAAAATTCAAAGGTGTCGGATGTACATTTCGACATAGGATCTCTAATAGAGACTCTACGTCACGTCACCGACATTGTTTTTCCAAATGGCGAAGGCCTCGCGGGGTTACAGGGTGTTGAAATGGTATATTTAGGAAGGGGAGGAATAGGAGTTCATATTTTATAAAGATAGACAACTAAATGAGTTAAATTACTTTTTAAAGTTAAGATTTTGGGCTGTTTGAAGAGGTGTATTTAGGCGAGAAGGAATGGGTTTCAATATAAGATTTTAAAATTTTTTATTTAAGTTTATTTGATTAAAACTTTGAGGTAGAAGCGAGCTAAATGCCAATTACGGGAAGTTATCAGTTTCAAAATTATCAGAGAAAAAATATTAGAGAAAAAAATATTAGAGAAATATATGGATTCTTTTACTAAACTCCTTTTTCCTTGGTTAACACACACACACACACACACACACACACACACACACACACACACACACACATATATATATATATATATATATATATATAATATGTGTGTGTGTGTTAACCAAGGAAAAAGGAGTTTAGTAAAAGAATCCATATTTTCTAAAGATAGGCAATTAAAGGAGCTTGGGATAGGAAGGTAGGCGGGTTAAAATACTTTTTAAGGTTAACGTTAGGGTAAAATTAAGATTAAAACTTAAATTGAATCCTTTTAATTTATATTATAACATCTAGTCAACGGGGATTTAAATTCTAAAGTTAAGTATTCGAAAAATTTGCTTTGTGACGGCACTTACTGATGAATTCTCTCCTAAGATTCAGTAGCCGGTGTTGGTGGGGGTATTTTAATATTGAAATTTTTTCCAGTAAACATAAACAGCACCTATCACGAAAATTCCTCGGAATACGGGCTGAACCTATCAGTTTCCAGCTAATTTCAGGATCCAACCCTTCCTCTTTCATTTTCCAGAATGCCCGCGAAAGGGCTGTCTGGTACCTCTGACCGGGGTTCGAAATAGAGTACCTGTGGTTATACAGTCTTTGTTTGAAAGGACCGGCGGACATACCTATATAGGTCCGGAAGTCGTTTTTTTTTTTTTTGTTAGATGGAGAAATGCGGGCTTCATAAATCACCTGGGTGGATTTGCATTTTCCCTCCACCGGGCAGGCGTCCACAGAATTACAGTTGCATTCGTTTAGAATTCTGGACCTTATCTTTCTTTTTCTACAGTTTCCTTTATTTTTATTTTTGGATGATTCGGAGTCTATGGTAGGTTTATTATATGTTAACTTGTTCTTATATATATATATATATATATATACTTATATATATTTATATATGTGTGTGCGTCTGTAGCGAAAGAGAGAGAGAGAGAAAGAAAGAGAGTAGTACCCTGTCGCATAAAAATATAGCATCTATATTAATAAGAAATATAACTGCGTGTGTAAGATAGATAGATAGAGAGAGAGAGAGAGAGAGAGAGAGAGAGAGAGAGAGAGAGAGAGAGAAGAGAGAGAGAGAGAGAGAGAAGAGAGAGAGAAAAAATTGTGGAAAAATGCAGTCACTTGTTTTAGATTTCGGCGTCAGTTTGAATATTCATAAATATGCCTTTAAATCGTTCATTTTGCAAGTCAGTAACCATTAATAGTTCTTAATTTTCACCGTTAATATTGTCTGCAAGTCAATAAACACTGCATTTTTTGTCTTTTAAAGAGTCAGTACATATTTTGGTGTATATATATATATATATTGTGAGATGGGGCTATTTTGCTTTGGTCTGTGTAAGAAAAAACCGAACATTAAAAGTAGCGCATTTTACATTGTGGGATGGGTAGAGAGAAAAGTGTGGGTGTGAGAAACCTCTCGTTGTTTTAATTTGTTATTATTTAATTTTTATTTTTTCGCCGTTTTTTTCTTTTCATTTCAGTTATTTCTCATTTTCGCAGTATCTTTTACCCACGCTACCCAGTGCGATTCAGCCAAAGTTGGACCTCCTATTCCCCGTTACACAGACACCCACTCCTCCACCCAACTTCCTCTCTCTCACCCCTCGTACCACTTCACTTCGTAGACGTCTTGCCTGTAAACGGCACAACCCATCTCGGTGTAATTTCCAGTTAATTACTTTTAGACGTTACACTCTATTGTCCTCATTTGCTATTTGGCCTCCGACACCAGCAATTGAATATTGAACGCTGAATTCTGTGACAAGCAGAACGTCTTAAGGAGATTAATGCCGCACAATCTTATCTGGTCAGATAGGGCTTAACCAAGTCTGTCAGTCAGTTAAGTGCCATACACACTTGGACGATCATGTCTCTTTCGAGATATAACTGACTGGGCAGAAGATTATCCCGCAGTAGGTTGCCATTGCTTTCTGCGGTAGACTGGTTGCCGACCAAGGCTATAGAACCTGATCTGTCCTGTTATTTAATCCATAACTGGAAGGAATAGACGGATTAATACCTTTCCCAAGGGTATTTGTGCGTAAGTGAATGCAATGAATTCGGCTGGAATTCGAACTCGGCTCCCCGATTTCTCGTTCTGAGGCGATATCCACTGCACCACAACGCACATTTGGTATTTGTGCGTAAGTGAATGCAATGAATTCGGCTGGAATTCGAACTCGGCTCCCCGATTTCTCGTTCTGAGCCGATATCCACTGCACAACAACGCACATCTTATTTTCTTTACTTATATCAGAATATTCCTCTCCCGGATTTAAGAGAAACATGCATATAAAAGAAATGAGAATATTAATCTGCCAGCTTTTTTTTTTTTACCTATGTTCAACCAATACTAGGCCCAAGAGCAACTAAAGGTAGAGGGTTATTGCGAGGAGTTACTTTAGCGTCGGAATGGACAAGCGTTACGAGGATAGAACTGAACTAAACTTTTAGAAGGAACCGGAAACACATTCCTAAACAGGAAACAAGGGATAAATCCCTACTCATTTTCAAAAGACCACGTTTTTTTTCATGATGTTCACCTAATACAGGCCCCAAGAGGCAATCAAGTTAGCAGATTACTCTGTGGAATTATATTAGCATAGAACAGGACAAGCGTTAGAAGGTTAGTGTTCACGTAGACTTTTAGAAGAAACCAGAAACCCAATCTTACACAGGAAACAAGGGATAAGACCCCAACTCCTGTTCAGAGGACTGTACCAGTATCCATCAGCATTCCCTAAACTTTATTAGTCTACCAAAAGTGTGCCATGCAGTGAAGATCAATCTCTTTATTGATGGCAGTGGTTGTTAAAGTTTTTCGTTTAAAACCCTTTTTATTTTTCGTCCTTCGCCAGCAACCTATATTTAAAATATTTTTGAACCTTAAAACTCACACTGATGTTGGCAAGTGTTAACTAAAATGTATCAAAAGTAAAAAGAATTGGATCAGGTTCAGAATTCCCTCCCTGCGTCATTATGTTCAAACTTTTCTCCACATAATACAGTACTGTGCAAAAGTATTAGGACAAGAACTATTTTATCTTTTACGAGGTATATTGACAGAAAATAAACAATTTAATTAAAGTAATTTTATTTTATTTACTCAACAAATGCTTTAACAAGAAAAAAATACTTGTTACAAAATAAATTTAATATTTAGTATAATAGCCTTCTGCTTTGATCACAGCCTTCATTCTGTCAGGCATTGACATCACAGGCTTCTTCAATATATTTAATGGTATCTCCTACCAAGCAGCTGATATTTGTTCCCAAAGTGTGTCTTGCGAAGTAACATTAGACTTATCAATTCGAGAGGGAGAATAAGAAAAAAGTCAGTCATATCAAAGGATAATAGAATAATGAGTAGTTTCAAAATAACTTGTTTAATAGAAAATAGGAAAAATTAAATATAACATTTTTTTAATACATTTCTTTTACACCTGGTTTTAAATAATCAATATTTATTAGCAATTTACTTGGCTTTTCACCCTGTATTTTCAATGGGGTTTTTAGGAAAATCACCACTGTTCTAATACTTTTGCACACTACCGGTAGTGTACAAAAGTGTTAGGACAGGGGTGATTTTAAACTTTATTTTGATGCCTCATAAAGGATAAAATAGTTCTTGTCCTAATACTTTTGCACAGTACTGTATATTTACGAAAATAATTTTAATGAATCAAGTAAATAATATATTAAGTACCCCAAGCCTAAATGAGGCCGATGCTGTTGAACAGAAATGCATAACGGCTACTAATATCTAAGTAATAAGGTATTGTAACAGTGTAAATAATGTAAATACTACCGCATCTCAGACGTATAGACAAATAATCTTTTGGTTTTGTAGTAAATTGCCGTGTTGGGCGGAGCTATACTCCCAACGTGGTGTAATGGTTAGCAAGCTTGTCACGCTAGAACCTGTTACAACTGAGTAGTGGATTCGATCCTCACTGGGTGCCCTTTACTTTCAGCCTTGTGCCACATCTCTCTCAAGTGGGGGAGAAGAGTAAATATCAACTACCTCCTGCGCAGCCAAATCTATGTTCAAATTTTTTTAAAAGGTTGGGTTTGAGATTGAGTTTTGCTTAACGGTATATCTGTGGGTTTAATCCCAAAAAGGTAGGATTTTAAGCTTTTTTTTAATGTTTGGTTATAGTGAGAAGGTTGATTTAGTCAGATTTTGATGAAAACTTTTTGTTTTTATTCTTTCTCATTTTAGAAAACTGAAAATGTCTTCTAGTTTTGTATTCAAAAATGTTTTGCCGAGAATAATTTTTTTCTTTCAAAAATGTTTTATGGTAATAATTTTTTCTTTAAAATGTATTGTTGGTCATATTTTTCATTAAAAAAGTATATTTTTCTATAAAAGTCTATTTTTATGTATATATTTCTATAAAAGTGTATTTTTACACTTTCATAGTGTTTTGACCCCAGTTTGGGGGTTAACTATTTGCCCATATCTGGGACCCTAACAGGTGCTACTACTCAGGGTCAGGGTGGACCTGAGAACAACAGCAATTAAGAGGTGTTTCCATGCTCCTCACAACCTTCCAATCGGAGGCCTTGCTGCCGGATGCAGTTTTGTCTTAATACCCAGGACCTTTAAAAGGTTGGTTCGAGAAAATTAATGAAATGAACACCCAATTAAATTTAATTGTATAAAAGAATGTTGTCGAGAAATTAAATAAACGTTTGATTTGAGCCAGTAGATAAATTAAAAGTGTGATTTGAATAAATTATTTACAGTTCAGTTGTATAAAATAACAAATACAACGACAATATGTATTGTTGCCTTTTTATTTATTTAAAGTAAATGTATTTATTTTTATTCTTTCTCGTTCTTCGATATTTTAGGTGTTTTTTTTTAATTTTTTAATTAAAAAATGTGAACTGCTTTGCTGTGCTTGTTTTTGATATCTCAATTTTTTATTTTATAATTCTGTTTTAATCATTTCATACCAAGAAAGGCGTTAGAGTCACTAAGACGCAAGTGGTTTGAGGAAATACTGACGGGGGCTAAGAACAATAAAGCAAACAGGATTTAAGGAGACAAAAGATGACGTTGCATTACGTTGCATTAAAACTTTTGAAGAAGAAAGCAAGAAACCGGAAGATAGTTCCATAGTTGAGAAATGCGAGAAATTAGCCTCTGTAAATAAAACTTACAGTATATCTATCAATTTCCGAAAAAAAACAAAAAAAACTGTAAAACCAAGCTGCCAGTCTAGAACAGGGTAGAACAGAAATACCTCCCATATTACCCCCTAGAAATAGTGGTATTCATGTGAAGTATATGTGGGATGTATTTTGTACTTTTTTTAAAATCATATCACCCCGAGCAAGGCGGTAACGCCACTGATGCGCAGGGGGCTACTTGAGGGTAAAAAGATTGAAGAAGAGAAAGCCGGAAACCACATCCTAAACAGGGAACAAAGGATGAGCCTCTTTACCTGTTCAATAGACGTGGATGGAGTGTGAATCGGGCGATAGTTTAGTCTATGTACTCCAATCGAAAACAAAAACAAAAACAGTAAACAGATTAAAAAAGAGAAAGCCGGAAAACACACCCTAAACAGGGAACAAGGGATGAGCCTCTTCACCTGTTCAATAAATGTGAGTGGAGTGTGAACCGGGCGATAGTCTAGTCTATCTACTCCAATTGAAAAAATAAATTGAAAAAAAAAGAGTAAAAAGATTGAAGAGAAAACCGGAAACCACATCCTAAACAGGAACAAGGGATGAGCATCTTCACTTGTTCAATAGACGTGGGTGGAGTGTGAACCGGGCGATAGTCTAGTCTATCTACTCCAATTGAAAAAAAGAAAAAAGAAAAAAAAGAAAACAGTAAACGGATTCGAAAAGAGAAAGCCGGAAACCTGCAGTCTGTACTACGCTTAAAATTATAAAGTCAAAGAACCAAAAAAAAACAAAAAAAACAAAAACAAAACAAAACAAAAAAAACAAACAAACAAAAAACAAAAAACAAATCCGAACAAATACCATGAAGATATTTATAGAAAATGAAGTTAGGTTACGGTGGTGGGAAATTCATTCAAGCCGAGATTCCAGGCCAGGAATAATAACATTTGCAAATTCCAGTATTCGTAGCTGATGTCCAAAACGACCTTCACTCTGTTGTTGATTGGGGCAAGGGATGGCTAGTTAATTTTAACGCCTCCAAAACCAAAGTGCTCTACATTAATAACGTGAGTGACCTTCCATCAGTATAGTTGAAGCTAACCTCCGAAAAAGTGACTCGTTGCGCCTTCTCGGGCTATCTCTCACGTCTGATATGAAATAGAAAATCTATATTGCACTCATTGCTAGGTTAGCTGACAAGAAAGTTGCTTTATTGTGTTGTGCAAGACATTTTTTCTTTCCAGAATCTATCTAAACTTATTTATAAATGGAACTTTGTCTGTGTGTGTGTGTATCTGTGTGTGTGTGTGTGTGTGTGTGTCCGTTACCTATAGACTTCGAAAAGGCTGAACAGATTTTCTTGAAAATTTACACAGTTGTACTATAAGCGTATGCGAGTGTTCTTAGCTAGGTTTTGTGTTGAGGTACCCCCGATAAATATCGAAAATCGATAATCGAACAAAATCGAGTTATAGAAGGAGTGGTCCGATTTTAATCAAATTTGATACACTCATAGACAAAGACATAAGAAACGATATTCAGAAATTTCAAAGTTGCCGTTCTTACAATAGTGCAGAAAATTTGATATCGATATCAGGAAATCCAAATTTGACTTACATCCATTCATTTTTCTTTCAATTTACGGTTTCGCTTTAACTGGAAACAACTATTACTTTTTAGTCTTTCGTGCCAACGTCCAAAGAGCCTGAGCTCCAGGACCATGGATTAGTTTTAAAGCTTTCATTGCACCCGAGCAACGCCGGGCTATACTGCTAGTATTACATATCTATAAGTCTGCCATTCGTCCATGCTTAGAATATTGCTAGAACATATGGCGCTGTGCTCTTGCTATTTATCTCAAGCCTCTTGATAAAATACAAATAATCAGTAATATTTTTTTAATCATTTCACTCCAAGCAATGCGGTACCGCCACTGATGCACAGGGGGCTACATAAGAGAGTTAAAGTTTTAGAGGGGAAAAGAGTGATGACAAAGACGAACCAGTTACAGGGCTTGAAAGAGAAAGTTCAAGAGAAGGATGTGAACACAGGAGTGAAGACAATTGCGAAGGTAGAAAGAAAGGAAAAGAACAAGATACACGGAGTGATGTGCAAAGAACTGGAGTTAAGTGAATAAGAGATGGATATTGACATTGCATTTAAATTCCTGGAGGTTGTAGCCGTCAGAAAAGCAAGTATATGGAAGGGAGTTCCACAGGCGTAAAGCGCGAGAAAAGAAGCTGGTGGAGTAGAATTGTCGGCTGCATTTGGTTGATCTAACTGTAAATGGGTGGGACCTTGTTGCCAGTCTGGTTGCACGAGTAAATTCTTGTGGAGGGGGCACCAGTGACCTAAGTTTGTCAGAGCAGAATCCATGAAAATATTTAAGAAATATGAAAGAAAGGGTTAGAGCATTATATTTTTTAATCATTTCACCACAAGCAAGACAATACCGCCATTGGTGTGCAGGGGTCTACATAAGAAAGTTAAAGTTCTAAACAAGGAAAGATTGAAGACAAAGAAGAACCAGTTACAGGGGGGGGGGGGAGAAAAAGGGCAAGAGAAGGATGTGAACACAAGAGTGAAGGCAGTTGCGAAGTTAGAGAGAAAGGAAAAGAACAAGATACACGAGGTGATGTAGAAAGGACTGGAGTTACATAAGAGAGTTGAAGTATTAGGCAGAAGGAGAGTGAAGAGAAAGACAAACCGGCTACAGGGGGTGAAAGAGAAAGGGCAAGAGAAAGATATGAACACAGGAGTGAAGACAGTTGCGAAGGTAGAGAGAAAGGAAAAGAACAAGATACACGGGGTGGATGTGGAAAGGGCTGGAGTTAAGTGGATAAGAGACTTTTCATTGGAATTCCTGGAGGTTATAGCAGTTAGGAAAGCAAGTATATGGAAGGGAGTTCCACAGGCGGAAAGCGCGAGAAAAGAAGCTGGTGGAGTAGAATTGTCGCTTGCGTTTGGTTGATCTAACTGTAAATGGGTGGGACCTTGTTGCCAGTCTGGTTGCCGGAGTAAATTCTAGTGGTGGGGACACCAGTGACCTAGGATTGGTCCAGAATTATCGTCTGGGTTTAAGTCACTTTTCCACTGGCGTAAGGTTGCCCTCCCTGTGCGTTTTTTATGAATGCATTTCGTTTTTTTATGAATGCAATTCTTCGGATAAGCTCTTCGTTATGTTGCCGAGATTCTTGAATTTAACGGCAGTACTAGACTGGTGTCGTGATCTCATCAATTTATAATTTACCATGGAACACTAACCATCAATTAAAGTTCTACCACTACTAATCATGGGTATATCATACCCGATTTTTGTATGTGGATGTGCGTTGTGATGCAGTGGATATCGATTCGGAACGACAAATCGATTGGGTTCTATAGCCTTGGCTGGCAACCTGTCTACTGAAGAAAGCAATGGCAACCTACTGCAGGATAATCTTCTGTCCAGTCTTTCGAGACACGATTGCCCAAAGCGTGTATCACGTATGACTGACTAGACTGGTGTCGTGATCTCATCAATTTATAATTAACCCTGGAACACTACCCATCAATTAAAGTTACACCACTACTAATAATGGGTATATCATACCCGATTTTGAAAATATCAAAAAAAAAAAAAATTAAATATAAATCTTTATTTTAAATATTTTTACATGCAAGCACTTCAAACTGTGTACTTTGAGTTAATATTAATTAGAACTGAAAAAACATTTTTTAGGTAAGAAAATCAGGTACTAAAAATCGTAACTAAACTGTAGTTAAAATGGCGTCATTTGCGTTGGGTAATATATACCCATGGTTAGTGTTCTCTGGTTAAGTTGGCTCGATGTAAGTGTAAGTTCTAACAGTTTCTTTTCCCGAACTTATCGCTTGTGGAACTATCCATGCTTTCTAACTAACTTTAATGTTCAAAATTTAATTCCAGTTTCAATCCCTATCTAGTGCCGTCCTGATTACCATTCTTTTGTTCCTGCTCCTTCATGTTTCTAATTCTTCGAAACCCAGTACCCACTCCGCTGTATTATACAGGATTTACTGTTTTACTTTGGATTTTATCAAGAACCTTTTCCTTGTGTCTTTGTAGCGCCTGATTGTTCATTTTGCTTGTTTTTTCTCATTCTTTTCTAAATATTTATTATATTTCAATACATATATTTTTATCTGTAATATCTTTGTACTGTAATTTCAACAGTTGATCGAAAGCTATTCTTGGACATTAGCTAATATTTTAGAATCCAAGCTTGATGGAACCTATACTCGGATGCTGAGAGTGATAATCAACATCCCTTAGAAATAACATCCAATTAAATCAAAGTATATTGAATATATGCAATTTCAAAATGTCCGTTTTTAAGCCATATTTAGATTTATTTATATAAAAAAATATATTTTACAAATAGATCCAACATATATAGATCACAAAAGCACACATTTAGAAAACCCTTTTTGCCATCCACCAGCATGGCTGATGCTACATACCCCAAGACAGCACACCCATTGCTCCTTTTTGGCCTCATACTTTCGACTAACATGAAATGGAATTATAATATTCAATCAGTTGTTAGGTCTGGTTCTAAGAAGGTTTGTTTAACTGCGTCCTGCCAATCAATTTTCCTTGTCAGAAACTGTTGTAATCTGAAAAGGTTATTGAATGAGAAATAACCAAATGGAGGTTGAAAAATGAAATAGTAACCTTTATGACATTAACAAAATACAATACTCGACAGTTGCGTGAGGTAGATAACCACTGCTAGTAGTGAATTGCTAGACAGCAATATAGATATTTACCGATGTTTCCACCACGCAACAGATGTGACACAAAGTCAGTTTTTCAGGTAAGTTTATCGACAGTACGGTGGAAAAATTCCCAAACCCACTCTCCATTTCCCCTTTTGGGGACGCCTTAGGCACCAGGCAATAAACTCAGCCCTCTTCCTAAGTAGAGGTAAAGCCTGGTGGTGGGGATGACCTCCTCTAGGGCTTGTGTAAAAATCTTAGCTAAAGGCAAGTGGATTTTTTTTATATTACTAGACAGCAATATAAATATTTATCTGCCTCCCCACTTGAAACAAAATGTAGCACAAGGCCTTTTTAATGTGAGTCATCCTCCAAGCCATAGAGCTCGGGCAAAAATTTTAGTCTACCTTTCCAGAGAGTAGCCCAGACAATGCTTCGCCGAAGTTAGAGAGTCCGACAATGTTAGAATTGCGTCTGAGTGACGTTAATCGCTAGACGGCAATTTAACAGCTCTCACAAACGTATTTATGAGAAATTGGACATACCTATTAATGTTCACAGATACCTATATAACAGAATCCATCTTTCACATTTATAAGTGTGCCGTTCGCATGTGCAGGGAATATTGCTGTGAAATGTGGTCTGGTGCTCGCTATAGATTACGAGAGTCTCAACGAAATCCAAAGAAGGGTAAATAATGTTATCGATTCTGGCTTGGTATCTCGACATCACCATGACGTTGCTTCCCTCTGTCTTTTCTATAAATATTTAGGCCGATCCCTGATATTTCTACAATCTTACGTGAACGTAGAATGCGCTTTGCAGGATGCTGCTGGCTTGAAAAACAAGACTTTTGTGAGTGATCTGCTGCTTTAGACACCTAATCATGGCGCAGAATAGATTGGTTGGCCAGAAACCACCTGCACTGACCAACTAGATAATGACACAGAATGCCACCCTTACGATCTTTCAAACTTGATGATGGTTGGCGTGATAGACTCAGGAATGTTCGAGTGAATAAAAATGATCTTATTTCTTTGTTCAATGATTTGGGCTCGATTTCCCGCAACTTGGTCGATATCCCCGTCCTTGTCATTACTATTTAAACAAAAATTGAAAGGATAGAAAACTAAACAGTAGAACTTCTGGTAGTAGTAACATTAATCCTATTTTTAGCATTACAGTGATTTACTAAGCGTAGTTTAGATGTGGAACAATGCGGAATGTCTGTAGCAATCAGTGACGATCGAACGCTACTCAGTCAGTTAAGTGCCATACGTGATACACACTTTCGTCGACTGGGCAAAAGATTATCCCGCAGTAGGCTGCCATTACTTTCTGCGGTAGACTTGTTGCCGACCAAGTCTGTCCTGTTATTCAATTGGGATTTGAACTCGGCTCCCCGAGTTTTTAGTTCCAAGCTGATATCCACTGCACCACAACGTACACCCTGTACCATACGTGATACACGCTTGGACGATCATGTCATGAAAGAGACTGGGCAGAAGATTATCCCGCAGTAGTTTCAGAAGCAGTTTAATAATTTCCTATAAAGTGGGTGATATCATGAGTGACAACCTAATACAATAAACAGAACTTGAAAAACCTCAGCCAAGTAACTCAACACGATCATAATACAACAGACATTATTTTGTGGCTTGAAAATATATAATACGCGATTTCAGACTATCAGATCCTTGTAAAAGTTATAACGAGAGGCTATCCTTCATAACATGGCTTTTTTTTTATTAGAGCCAACGTTTTCGTCGTGTAGCAATGGTTAACAAGCTTGTTTGCCAGACCATTCATTTATTTTCAAATTCGCTCTGTCTATTCTAGAAATATTTTCATAGCTTCTGCTCCGACGAACTTAAGTCACTGATGTCCCCGCCACAAGAATTTACTCTTGCAACCAGACTGGCAACAAAGTCCCACCCGTTTACAGTTAGATCAACCAAATGCAGCCGACAATTCTACTTCAACAGCTTCTTTTCTCGCACTTTTCGCCCGTGGAACTCTTTTCCATATAATTGCTTTCCTGACGGCTATAACCTCCAGGAATTTAAATCCAATGTCAATTCCCATCTCTTATCCACATGATTCTAGTTATTTCTACATCACTCTGTATATCTTGTTCTTTTCCTTTCTCTCTACCTTTGCAACTGTTTTTACATCTGTGTTTCCATCCTTTTAGTGCCTTTTCTGTGATACCCCCGTAACTAGTTCGTCTTTCTCTTTACTCTCCTCATGCCTAAACCTTTACTCTTATGTAGCCTGTTCTAAGGGTTCTGTTCGAAATTCCTAGCAGCTGAAGAAGGTCAGAGCATACAACGACCGAAACGTCGTAAAATGGCAATAAAATGAGGACAGTAGTCCGAATAATGTAAATACTGTAAAAAAGGATTAGTAATTTATTTTGCTCATAATGAATATCTTTTTGGCTGACCCATTCCCCAATGTAGTCGTTCTGCAATCCATTCGAAAAGATTTTCTCTTCTTTTTTTTTAACAAAATATTTGGCAAACAGCAGAAATGGTGACTATAATTCGATTCTAAATACTTAAAATGATAATGCATATTTGTACATGGTGACTCTCTAATATTCTGATAGGCTCTCCTCTTTTGGTACATCGACGTTGCGAATCTAGGGAAAGTACTAGATTGGCAGGTAGGTCCCATCATTTTACAGTTGAAATGGCTAAATGTAACTCTAAGTTATGTACTAACGGTTTCTTTTCTTGCACTTTTCGTTTGTGGAACTCTTTTCTTGTTTCTTGCTTTCCAGTCAATTTTGATTTTCAAAAATTTCAATGCAATGTCAATCGTTAACTTCTGTCTTCTTAAAACTCGTTCATTTATTGTTCCTACTCATTTAAATTTTCTTTTCCTCTATTCTTTCACGCTCTTGCGTCTAAGTGGTTTTATTGCCTTGCGTTGGGCGAAAGGATTAAAATATGTATATTAATAATTGTGTAAAACAAAATTGTAAAGAGAAATATGGTTTCGAGTTTTTATTTTATTATTAAACCACAAAGATAAAACTTAGAATTTTTACGGGTCCGACATCTTTGTTTATTTCCGCCTTATTGTTTGTCACACGGCTTATGTATCATTTAATGCTTGTGGTTACATCCCGACAAAGTTTGTTATCTGACCGAGTAGTGAGTTCGATCCTCACCGGGTGTCCCTTTATTTTCAGCCTTGTGCCACGTCTAAGCTTAGAGATTTATCATGCCCAACCCATTTGGCCTTGTGCCAAACTAAACTACGCTAACAAATATAAATTCGTTCTTACATTTTCATTATGAATATATTTAATCAGCGTCCATGAGAAACACTTCCCCGGTTTTTCTGGGAAGAAAACCCAGATGAATATTCAGAAAGTGAATTTCTAATAACATTCGTGCCCCCAAACATTTTTTTTTTATAAAAAGAAATGAAAGTTCCGTTTTTTGTTTTGTTTTTTAATAGTCTTCTTATAACTCGTAGTTTTGCTTTGAACGGGAGAAAATTCTCCCATACACATTTAAAAGAATGCCAGACAACGTTTTATCTGGACAATAAAAATGAAGCCATTTGCCCAATCAGAATAGATTGTGTATGCGCACGCGCGTTATCACACTTCCGACTTCTGAAAGGATTAGATATTGGCTGATTTTTTAAAACGTTTTTTATCTTGTGTCATATAGCGAATTATTTTAAAATCTCCTGTCCCTCCAGAGTGTAGACGCTGATTACCCTCCACAGATTCTTTTACTTTATTATCGGTGAATTGCTATGAGTTATTGGGAAATATATAGAGAATATTTTTTTGAACCCGACTTTTCGATTCCATTTTCCAAGTCAATAATAGTTATGCTGTCTACACATACCCCATATGTTGAAGATAGCTTTTTGAAGCTTTTGACAAGAGTCATCCATGGCACCTCGGCTTGGATTAAGGATAACCGGTATACTCTGCTCAGCCGTTAATATCACTGAGTACTGATTTTCATTCTCATTGGGCGCTCCATTCTTGTAGCCTTGTGTCATAGAAATCTAAATGAGTAAAAAAATCAATACTCATGTTTACCAGGATATTTCTTAATAAAAATATTATTTTGAAAAAAAAAAAAGCTGTAAAATATGAAAAGCCACCACCTGAATTCCCAATATTAAATTTATTTACATCATTTGTTTTTATGTTTTATAATCTTAGTGTGGGGTGGGGGGTGAGTAAAACTACGACGAAAATGGTAAAGGTTTTTGTACGACACGTTTGGTGTTTTTAGTCTTCATCAAACTAAAATGTTTGTGTTGACGCGACTGCACATGCGCACGAAGAAAAGGAGGACGATGAGAATTTTAAATTCAAATTTTAAATCAATTTCTTTAAATATTTCTTAAATATATATAGTCTAGCGATTTCATTTAGTTTCTTTTTTCTTTCTTTTTTTTTTTTTTTTTGGCTGTGTTTCTACCACTTTCGTTATTAAATATCACACATTGCGATAAAAGATGGAATGTTGTAAGAACCGAGACATAAATTTACTGTGGAAGATCTCACAATTAAAAAAAACCAAAAAACTTTTCCACTTCGTCAATTTAATTCTTCCTTTAGAATTGTTTTTGATATATGAACGTATATAAATCGTTTTCCCATATAACAATCTTCATCATTGTTGTTACTATCACAACGTA
This sequence comes from Ascarosepion bandense, assembly GCA_037127315.1. Classification (NCBI taxonomy): domain Eukaryota; kingdom Metazoa; phylum Mollusca; class Cephalopoda; order Sepiida; family Sepiidae; genus Ascarosepion; species Ascarosepion bandense. The sequence goes on along the minus strand of JBBBDQ010001281.1, from coordinate 1,209,991 downwards.
CCGGTTTTTATGCCCTCTTGGTTTATTCAGATATCTGTCGATCTGAGTAACCTTCAGGTAATTTCAAACTGAACCCTTTATTCAATCTACAGGAGAAAAACCATTCCTCTTCCGCTTTCCCTATTTAAGTTTATGTCGGCTTAGTTAATTGTTCACTTACACTGGTCAATACGAGTTTTGGTACCAAGAAACAAAATACGCTTTTTAGCTAACCTGATGGTGCTGATTCCGAAAATGACTTTAGATTTTCATGGATAGCTACTGTTTTCGCTGTAGTTAAATTTCACATTTTTGTAAAAAAATTAGTTAATAAAGGTCGTAGAAACTCATTAATTGATAAACTTTATCAGTAATACGCTAATATGATTATTAATGTGCATTTTTCTTTTTTTAGCCATCCATATAAATTTTCGGATAATTGTGAGTGATGAGCAAGGAGAACAATTCCATCAGGATATCAAAACAATGGAAGAGCGCTACCAGGGACGGTGAGACAAACGAACGATGGCGGACTACTGCTGGAGTATCAAAAGGGACTTAAATAACATTAAACATGACAGACAATCAAGAAAGAGAACATTTTTATCATAGTTCCTATGTTCACGGAGGTTTTTTTTCTGATGTTAGTTCATTAAATAAAAATACTTGTTGCTCTTGGTATATTCAATTGTGTTATTTTTAAAGACTTAGGGTCTGATTGTTATTGAAAAAATAGTATTTCTCAATAAGCGAACCAATATCTGTTGATTTAAATACGAACTGAGAGGTTTCTACGATTTTACTTTGAGAAATATTGCCAACGGTAAATATCATATAGACAGGAAACAAAATAAAAAATGCTTTTATTTTTTAATTTTTTAAAAATGAGGCATATCTGTACAACAAAATACAGTAGCTAACCAGGAAAAAGTAAGGTTACTTTTAGATTCAGTACCCTCAAATTAGCTAAAAAAGATATTTTGTGTCTCGACTCCAATTCGCTTTTGTTTTTTTTTTGACCAGTGTTACCGCTCGTCCCGTTTCTATTGAGTATATCCGTACTACCAGGACAAAGGATTAAAGTCACAATTATTTTGTGTCCGCTTTAAACCTGGGGTGGGTTTACATTGTTCAACGGGACAATCCAGAAGCTATAACGTGAAGCATTAATGTGCGCTGTGGTGCAGGATGTGCGTTGTGGTGCAGATGATATCGATTCGGAACGACAAATCGGAGAGCTGAGTTCGAATTCCAGTTGAATTTCTTGCATTCACTCACGTACAAATACCCTTGGGAAAGGTATTAATCCATCCCCTCTCTCCAGTTATGGGTTAAATAATAGGACAGATTGGGTTCTATAGCCTTGGTTGGCAACCAGTGTAGCGCAGAAAGTAATGGCAACCTACTGCAAGATAATCTTCTGCCCATTCAGACATGTCTCTTTGGAGACATGATTGCCCAAAGCGTGTATCACCTATGGCACTTAACTGATTGACTGAACATAATAGTTGAACACATGATTAAGGCTTTAACTCGGCATAAAGTGGGGGACCAGTTTTATATTGTTATGAAGTAATAAACTAATCCCCCACGAATTAATTTAATACATCTCTTCCCCCTCTATCTATGAGTCAAATAATAGTACAGATTGGGTTCTGTAGCATTGGCTGGTAAACAGTCTAGCGTAGAAAGCAATGGCAACCTACTGCGGGATAATCGTCTACCCATTCAGTCATGTCTCTTTCGTGACATGATCGCCCAAAGCGTGTATTACCTACGGCACTTAACTGACTGATAACTGATGGTTTGAATAACTGGCAAATTGATGATTAATAGTCTTTTTCTCTAAATAAAGCGTGTTTTTATTCTCCATCAACGACAATCTGTTTTTTCTCTCTCTTTCAAAAAATCCGAAGATTCGTTCTGTTGGTAGTACCAGCCAAAAAGAAAAAAAATCAAACAGGAAAATCAAATTATTACCCAGTCGTAATTGATCTCGTGAGACAAGCTTTCTAACCATTACACTGCATCGAAGTTCCCAAAATCAATTGTTTAAGCGTAGCTTAGATGTGGCACAAGGTAAAAAGTGTGGGGTACCCAGTGACAATAGAACTCACTACTCAGTCGTAGCTGATCTAGCAAGACAAGCCCTCTAACCAGTGCACCATGTCGAAATGCCCACCAAATAGGGTCGGTACGAACGAGTAGGAGTAGAAAGAATATGATTTTCCGGGTATGGGAGAATCTACTGATTTGAAAATCAGCGCTGGTAATCTTAGATTTTACAATGGGAAATGCGCTACAGCACTACAATGAGAATTACAATTTCAGTCACGTGACACCTATCCATATCTCTACTCTCTGCCTTCATTAATAGCAGGTTTATTTACGAAATACGATAAAAGAAATTATAAAAGCATACAAAGCGTGCTGAAGAGTTCTCAGTCCAACCTGATTCTCAACCTCTGACCAAATGATCAAACATCAGATTTTTTGCTTGAGTGACTGAAAGAGACTGTGAGCAAGAACGCGAAAATGGAAACAAAAAGGAAACTCATAAGTAACACCACGAAAAAAAAAAAAACAGTTGAGATTTCTGAGGCACATAATGAGGAAGGGGCCTTGGAAAATCTGACATTCACAGGACAGCTTAAAGATAAGAGGGAAAAAGGAAAACAACGCGTAACATACTTCGTGAGCGTGACTAAATGGATGACGGAACAGGACTTAGGAGAAATAACAAAGACAAATTCTATTAAGAGTTACAAGGAACTGGAAGTTGTAGAGAGCATTATCGCCTACGTCATGAGAGAGCACAGCCCATAATGAAGAAAAAGAAGAAAGCTGGGAGAGTGAGTGACTGAGAATGAGAGACTGAGAGCAAGGACGAAGTTTTGAAGAAAATGAAAACAAAAAAAAGAAAACTCATACTTAACATCAGCAAAAGATAGTTGGGGCCGCTGAGGCACATAATGAGAAAAGAAGGCTTGGTAAATTTGTTACTCACGGGATAGAGGGATAGATGAAAACAACGCGTAAAATACATAGTGAACTTGAAAAAATAAATGACGTAACAGGGCTTAGCAGAAATAATAGAAAAACAAAGTTTATTAAGAGCTACAAGGCAAAGGAAGATATGGAGAGCTATAACCGCTACGTTCTGATAGAACACAATGCATAAAGAAAAAGAAAACTGAGAGAGTGATACTGAGAATGAGAAACTGCCAGAAAGGATGACGTTTTGAAGAAAATTGAAACGAAAAGGAAATTTATACTTAAAATCGAGAAAAGACAGCTGAGGTCTCGGAGGTACATAGTGAGGAAGGAGGGCTTAGAAAATCTGATACTCACGGGACAGAGAAAAGTCATGCCTAATATACTTAGTGAGCTTGACTAAATTGATGACGGAACAGGACTTAGGAGAAATAACAAAGACAGATTTTATTAAGAGCTACAAGAAAGAAGAAAAAGAAGAGTGGCTGAGAATGAGAGACTGAGAGCAAGGACGAAGTTTTGGAGAAAATGAAAACAAAAAGAAAACTCATACTTAACATCAACAAAAGACAGTTGAAGCTGCTGAGGCACCTAATAAGAAAAGAAGGTTTGGTAAATTTGTTACTCACGGGACAGATGGAGGGCAAGAAGAAAACAACGCATAATATAGAAGAAGAAGACGAAGGCTGAGAGTGTAAGGGGTTGAGAATGAGAAGCTTTGAGCAAGGATGAAGTTATAAAGAGAAAATGGAAACGAAATGAACATTAATCAGGAAAAAACAGCTGAGGTTTCTGATGTACATAATGAGGAAAGAGGCTTGGGAAGTCTGGCACTCACAGGGCAAAAAGGTAAGAGAGAAAGAAGAAAACATTGCATAACATACATAGAGAGCTTGAGCAAATGTATGGCGGAATAGAATTTAGGAGAACCAGCAGAAAGACGAAGTTTCTTAAGTATCTACAAGGGAAGGAAGTTATGGAGAGCTATGATCGCCTACGTTCTAAGGGGACACAACACATAAATAGGAATAAGCAGAAGACTGAGAGAATGAGTGAATGAGAGTATGTGTGAGAATGAATTAATGAGTGAGTGAGAAAATGAGTGTAGGAAAAAGTGATTGGGTGGGTGAGTGAGTTATTAGCTGAGTAAACTCGTTTTATTCACTTAGGCACAAATACCCTTGGGAAAGGTATTAATCCATCTCGTTTCCCTCCAGCTATGGGTTGAATAGCAGGATATGTTGGGTTCAATAGACTTGGTTGGTAACCGGTCTACCACAGAAAGTAATAGCAAACTATTACGGGGAAATTTTCTTCCTAGTCAACCATGTCTCTTTCGAGACATGAGCGCTCAAGCGTGTATCACGTATGGTAATTAACTGACTGACTGAAATGAGAGAGTGCACGAGAGAGCAAGTGAGTCAGTAAGCCTTTGCACAAATCACCGAGGTCTTCTTGGACGAGTCGAGGATTTTTCCTAACCGCCCATATATAATCAACGTAAATTTAAATTATTATATAACTGAATATTGTGCGTATTCTTTTGTAAGTTTTAAATTTTTTGATGCCTACAATCGCAGATTTTGAGATTCGAGCTGATCGCCAAAACGAGGATGAGATATCCTTTCAGGATATGAACGATGAAGGTTCTCCACGAATTATAGTATTTTGTTATTGTCAGGAATTCAGTCTTAGTATTTGATCTTTTACTTGTCATCAAGTCTGACAAATTTTAAATTCGATACTTACCTTGTACCAATCTATCTATCTATCTATCTATCTATCTATCTATCTATCTATCTATCTATCTATCTATTCTATCTATCTGTTCATATCTATCTATCTATCTATCTATCTATCTATCTATCTATCTATCTATCTATCTATCTGACTCTGTTCATATCTATCTATCTATCTATCTATCTATCTATCTATCTATCTATCTATCTATCGACTCTGTTCATATCTATCTATCTATCTATCTATCTATCTATCTATCTGACTCTGTTCATATCTATCTATCTATCTATCTATCTATCTGTCTATCTATCTATCTATCTATCTATCTATCTATCTATCTATCTATCTATCTATCTATCTATCATAATCTCTTCATATCTATCTATCTATCTATCTATCTATCTATCTATCTTAAGATATATCCGTAATTCTATCTATCTATCTATCTATCTATCTATCTATCTATCTATCTATCTATCTATCTTAAGATATATCCATAATTCTTTGCATCTATCTATCTATCTATCTATCTATCTATCTATCTATCTATCTATCTATCTATCTATCTATCTATCTATCTATCTAAATCTTGTACTGTATTGTGATCATGTACGTAATATACGAAAGTAATCTTCACAAATATCAATAAATGTGTAGTTTTAGTAAGATGTATGGATAAGTTCAAGTCATTTTCGGCAGAACATGTGCGGAAAAACAACTTATTTATTGTATTCAGAATCAATTTGATAAAAAACGCAGGTGTCAATCTCTCATTTGGTGATTAGTAGGTATAGATACCAACATGAAGATGTAATTAGTAGGTACATATATACACGCTAAGATTGGTCATTAGTCCAAAGAGGAACCGGAAATGCCAACTACAAGTTGAGGATACTAACATCAAGCAGGTTCAGAAATTTAAATACCTGGCAACACTACAGTCTGAAGGTGTATTGGCATGTCCAAGGATACATTCCAGAAGCTGAATATTGAGAGACGGAGAATTTCACTGGAAACAAAGAAGAGAGTCCTGAATTATGTGATGCATGTTCTTCAATGTGGCAGTGAATGCTGGGTAATCTCCTTAAAAATGAAGGCGAGACTTCAAGCAACCGAAATGTGGTTCTACAAAAGGATGCTGAGTAACAACGAGTTTCTGACGAAGATGGAAACGAAAAGGAAACTAATACTTAACATCAGGAAAAGACAGCTAAAGTTCCTGTGACATGTAATGAGAAAAAAAGGACTAGGAGAATCTGATACTCTCAGGTCAGACAGAGGGAAAGAGAGACAGAGGAAAGCAACGCATAACGTACTTGATGGGCTTGAACTACTTGGATAGTAGAGCGGGGTTTGGGAGGGGTAACAGGGAAAAGGGAGATGTGGAATGCCATGATCGCCTACGTTCTGAAGGGACACAGCACAAAGAAGAAAAAGAAGAACGTTATTCTTGCCACCAGTCTGGTTAAATATAAATCTTTTCATACGCATTTTAATGATAACCCTGTTTAAGAATCCTTATAAAAATTCTTTATCGTATTCATCATTTATGATAAATACGATAACAACCAAAAGTTGTTATCGTATTTATCATTATCTATCTATCGCCCGGTTCACACTCCACCCATTTCTATTGAACAGGTTAAGAGGCTCATCCCTTGTTCCCTGTTTAGGATGTGGTTTCCGGCTTTCTCTTTTCCAATCTTCTCACTTTGTTTTTTTTTTTCAATTGGAGTAGATAAATCTATCTATCGCCCGGTTCACATTCCACCCACGTCTATAGAACAGGTTAAGAGGCTCATCCCTTGTTCCTGTTTAGGATGTGGTTTCCGGCTTTCTCTTTTCCAATCTTTTCACTTTGGTTTCTTTTTTTTTTTTTCAATTGGAGTAGATAGATCTATCTATCGCCCGGTTCACATTCCACCCACGTCTATAGAACAGGTTAAGAGGCTCATCCCTTGTTCCCTGTTTAGGATGTGGTTTCCGGCATTCTCTTTTCCAATCTTTTCAATATTACGTAGCCCCTGCACATCAGTGGCGTTACCGCCTTGCTCGGGGTGATACGATTAAAAAAAAAGTTATTGTTACGGCCTTGACAATGAATTTATCTCCATTTATAACGAAAATGTATATGAATCGTGATGTGTGTCCTGGTCTTGTAATTCATTTAAACCGTATCTCGATGCTCTATGACAGTGGTTCCCAAACTTTTTTTCTGTCATTTCCCCCTACACTCAGTTCAACCATACATATTTCCCCTTCATGTGTATGAGAGAAAGAGCAGTTAAAACACACTGAGACTATTTACTAATTTATTTTTCAAATGTACAAATATACTGATAAACTTATAGTTACAGAGTAAAGTGGATAGAGAGCAGTTAGTAACAACTAAGCATAGCCATAGAGAGCAGTTAGTAACAAATAAAAGAACTTTTGTTTGCTCGTTTACTTCAGAGTTAAATTAGTGAGAAGAGTGATACTGTTTCTTGTGCACCAGTGTATCGATATCAGGGTTAGTTTTGGCAAGCGCGCAACGTATGAAATGTTTTTTATTTAGTAGATAGTGCAATTATTTCGCCCCTGGTAGCTTCAAATTTCCCCCAGGAAGAAATTTCCCCCTGGGGGAAATTTGAAGCTTCGGAAGCTTTTGAAGTTTCGGAAACGCTATTCTATGGCTTTATGACTAACTCAATCGACATAGTTGATTCTATGCTTACATATCACCTGATGGTGTTTGCATGGCCCGTTGTGTGACCTAGAGTCACTGTGACCTGCATTAAAAAAGAGTAGGAGTGTTATAGTGTAAGATTATATGTTTGAAAATGTATTGAATTAAGGGGGATTTAATTCAGCAAAATTATCCGATGGGTTGATTGAAACTAGTTTCAGCCTTCAATATAAGAAAGCGATATGGAAATCCTGTGGTTACAGTCAAAATTAGGAGATCATAACCACATAGAGAAATTGTGGTAAAGGGCTGAAACTTAAACCGAAGACATTCAAACGATAATACGAAAAACGACGCGACCGATGTAACAGCTGGGGAATCATCTTCGAATTAGAGTGCAAGCATTTAAATAAAATAAATATTTAGCCCTGGATCACTGTAGCCGTAAGTGAAGAATACTATACACCCCGCATTAAAGAAAAAGTCGATTCGAGGGTGGATGTTGTCTGGAGTAAAATAACCTTGACACTGGTTTGGAGAAATGACCAAAGATTTATTTTCATTTACAGAATATAGAAATGTCTTTGGTAAGTCGTATAGTGTAGTGTTTGAGGGTATTGTATACGAGAGGAAAAATGAGAGTGTGAAAAAGAGTATATTTAATGCGGCTGACTGCTTGTTGGCTATCTGTTTGGGTTTGTCGCGTTGATAGTAAAATCCATTCTTTTTCTTTGCTTTCGGGAGGTCGTTTTCATAGCCTAATAGTTGGATGGCCAGTCATCAATGCTCTCTCGTAGCCTCTACGATTAACGCATGTGTGTTGAATCTCTCTCTCTCTCTCTCTCTCTCTCTCTCTCTCTCTCTCTCCGTCTGGCTTCTCTTATAGCCTATACATGGAAAACATGACAGTAGAATACCGAGAGACACGAAAATGTCGCTGGAAACGAAGAAGAGTGTACTGGGTTGCTATACGATATTTTTTTCAATATGGCAACGAATGTTGAATAATTACATCAAAGATGAAGAAAAGACTCGAAGCAACCAAAATGCGGTTCTACAGAACGATGATAAGAATACCATGGAACGAACATGTGAGCAACGACGAGGTTCTGAAGAGGATTGAAATGAAAAGGAAACTAATACTTGACATTAGCAAAAGACAGCTGAAGTTCCTTGGATATGTGGTGAAGAAGGAAGACTTGGCGAATCTGATACTCACAGGTTAGATAGAGGGAAAGACAGACAGGGGAAAGCAACAGGTAACATACTTGATGGGCTTGAGAAAATGGATAGCAGGATAAAACTTGTTAAAAATACTAGTGATAGGACATGGAAGGCTACGTCTTGAAGGGACACGGCACATAGAAGAAGAAGAAGAAGAATAAGAAGAAGAAGAAGAAGAAGAACGCGCGGACATAGTTGTAGAAACCTGTGACAAGCGAGAGACGTGTCGATAATGTCAAGCTCTGTGGTATGTTTGTATTTGTATAAATTTTGATTTGAGTAGAGGGCGGCGTATGTGTGTTTTAGCTAAACGAAAATCGGTATGTAGCTAGAGTTATTTTCTTCTTCTATGTGCACTGTCCTTTCAGGATGTAGGCGATTATGGCTTTCCACGCCTTCCTATACCTGGTGGCTTTTAGTATGTTTTCTCCTGTTACACCTCGCAACCCCCGCTTCGTCATCCATCTGATCAGGCTCTTCAAATATGTTATCCGCTGCCTTCCTCTGTCTCTTTTTCCATCTATATGGCCTGTCAGTATCAGGTACCACAAGCCCTCCTTCCTCATTGCATGTCACAGGAACTTCAGTTGTCTCTTCCTGATGCTCACTATTAATTTTCTTTTTGTTGCCATTCTTTCCAACACCTCATCATTGTTCACATGCTCGGTCCATGATATCCGCAGCATCCTTCTGTAGAACCACATTTCAGTTGGTTCAAGTTTTTTCTTCATCTTCGATGATATTATCCAGCTTTCACTGCCGTACTGAAGAACTGACATCACATAGCAATCTAGCAATCTCTTCTTTGTTTCTAGTGAAATTTTCCTGTGTCTTAGTATTTTACTCAGCTTCTGGAACGCGTCCTTCGCTATGCCAATTTGCCTTCGGATCTCTGTGTCGCACTTTCCATCTCCTGTTAGAACACTTCCTAGGTATTTAAATTTTTGTACTTGCTTGATTCTAGTATCCTCCACCTGCATTTGGCATTTTGGGTTGCTCTTTGTGCTGATGACCATGCATTCAGTTTTTTTTACAGTTTATTTGTAGTCCGTTTTGTCACTCTCCACGATTACCTTCTGTAGGAGGTCTTGAAATTTTCTTTCCGTGTCTGCAATCAGAACTGTATCATCTGCATACCTTATGTTTTTCAAATTGTGGCCTCCAATAACAAATCCTGGCGTAGCATCTAGGGTCCTCAAAATATTCTCGCTGTACAAGTTGAACAGATCCGGTGAGAAGACACATCCTTGTCTTTCGCCTCTTTCTATCTTTTTAAATCTGCTGAAGTCGTTCATATGTTTTCTAATAATTGCATAAATTTCAATTGAATTTGTTCTCTAACTATGCGTAAATTGTGTTTTAATGCATACACAAAAAAATAATTTTTTGTGTGGTGAAATGTGTTTTCTGCTACAAGTGGGTATTATAGCTTAGTATTGTATTTCTGAAAACGTCCTGTATTAAGGGGGCTATAATTCGGCAAAACAAAATCTCATGGGTTAGTCGACGAAGAATTTTCAAAGTAATCAGAGTATCTAAAAGAAGATAATAAAATTGAGGTTCTGTGATTACAAAGCGAAATTTACCACATCAAAGCACCATCCAGAGATTGGAGCAAAGGCCCGAAACTAGCACAAATCAATCCACAAACACAAAAGATATTTAAAATCTATACCTATAAAAGTGACGAGGGTGGACGTTGTGTAAGTATTTGTTTGATAGATTCGACATAGCGCCTGGAGTTGCGCTCAGATGTAAATCAAAATTTTAGAAGGCTAACGACACCTTGAAATTTCTCAGAAAAACAAAATTAGTGATAGAAAAATATATATTATCACCCCACAAAGTCAGGGATCAGTTTGTGTATTGATGATAATATAGAATCGATCACCCCATTTTATATTATCTATATATATTGCCCCTTTCCTCCCACCCTAATCCAATAGAGACATTCTACATTGTTATCTGTATCTGTAAAAATGACGAAGGTGGACGTTGTGTAAGTATTTGCTCTGTAAATTTATTGTATGTTTTTTATTCTTATTATTCCTTAAACTACCCGAGTGAAACCGGGCTAAACTGCTAGTATTATCATAAGTTTTAGAAATATCACATTATCTGAGATATAACTGGTGGCTAGTTATTTACCTGTTCTCTCCTCACGGTGAAGAGATGTGGCACAAGGTCATAACTGTTGGCTTTATGAATAGTTCCAAATGTGAGCAACTATGAAAAACGATCATGTAGCTACATTCACTGATCTTCAATAAACAATAGGATAATGATTGCTTTATAAGAAATTGTATAAGTTACAAATATTGTTTGTAAATAAATGTAATCAATATTAAAAGAAATTGCCTAAAATAATCGGGGATCATGAGATCAGTCAGTTAAGTGCCATACGTGAAACACGCTTGGGCGATCATGTCTCGAAAGAGACATGACTGACTGGGCAGAAGATTATCCCGCAGTAGGTTGCCATTGCTTTCTGCGGTAGACTGGTTGCCGAACAAGGCTATAGAACCCAATCTGTCCTGTTATTTGACTCATAGCTAGAAGGGGAAGAGCTGTATTATATTATTATGTAGTAATTAGTGGGGGATCAGTTTATTACTTCATAACAATATAAGACTGATCCCCAACTTTATACCCAGTAAAAATTTTAATTATATTTCTATTACATTCAGTCAGTCAGTTAAGTGCCATACGTGATACACGCTTGGGCGATCATATCTCGAAAGAGACATGACTGACTGGGCAGAAGATTATCCCGCAGTAGGTTGCCATTGTTTTCTGCGGTAGACTGGTTGCCGACCAAGACTATAGAACCCAATCTGTCCTGTTATTTAACCCATAACTGGAAGGAATAGACGGATTAATAACTTTCCCAAGGGTATTTGCGCATAAGTGAATGCAATGAATTCAGCTGGAATTCGAACTCGGCTCCCCGATTTCTCATCCAAGCCGATATCCAATGCACCACAACGCAGATCATGAGATATGTGACTCAAAAAATGTCACATATTTTGTTAGAGAATAAATAAACACATTCAAATTGTCAAAGAGCATAAGGAATGACATTTGGAAAAATGGTCTAAAGTGACATGAAATAATAAATAAAACTTCGTTGTTCATTTGCTGAGTTCATGGTATTCTCAGAATTCTTTGGTATAATCACATTTCTGTTGCTTCAAGTCTATTCTTCGTTTCTGAAGGTATTGCATAGAATAGAAGATTAAATGCGAGATATCAGTTCAGCAATTTTTTATTTGTTTCGAACGACTTTTTTTTCTTGATACTCTGCTTAGTTTCTCGAAACCACTTTCGCTATTCCAATGCGTATTCTCATTTTTATTTAATATTTTCCGCCTTTTGTTATGAAACGACCCAGATTTTAATTTTCTATTGTGTAGCTCACATCTAGTGTATTCTAAAGAAATAAGCGAATTAAAGTTGCAACATACAATTCCATAAAGATCTGAGACACAAATGGTGTCTCCCAAACACAAAGATGTTAACTTTCCTCTTCCAATTGTACAGTATTGGTCTGGTTTCTTTTTTATTTGTCTCGTGGTAAGGGTTTTGGTTTTGTAAGTCATTGAAACGTAATCTCAATTCTCGATGGCCTTATGACAAACTTAGATTTACCAAAGACTTACCAAAGACATTTCTATATTCTGTAAATGAAAATAAAACTTTGGTCATTTCTCCAAACCAGTTATTTTACTCCAGACAACATCCACCCTCGAATCGACTTTTTTCTTTAATGCGGGGTGTATAGTATTCTTCACTTACGGCCACAGTGATCTATAAGTTTCTATTAAGACTAATATCCGGTAAGACCTCGTTGTGACCCATAGTCGACGTGGGTGGTTCTATGTATGTATCTTCCGAGTGTGTTGCTCTATAAATTAGTGTTTGCATTGGCCCGTTGTGTGAAGAGTTTACGTAAAAGAGACAGTAAATAAAGTATATATTTAGCCTAGGGTCACTGTAGCCGTGGATTGGGAAAATGAACGTTCGGAAATTAAAAAAAAAGATAATAATGGGTAGAGGATTTGTATTGGAGGGAGTTAAAGAAAGATCCGGTATTGCTGAGCTAAATAAATGGGTATAAGTCGAGTGGGAAACGGGTCCAAATGTTCATGTAAACATTTAACACTTTCCCTCTGTTTCTAATTCTTTATTCATCTTCTTGAACGAATATCGTTTGCTTTTAAATTAAGGTTAAAAGAACATCTTTAACACTTAGTTCAATATTTCTTAATGTTAGAATGCATTTAACTGCAGTAATAATGATTTACAAGTTTTGGAAGCAAATTCCCGATTTTAAATATTCTGATCTATCTATCTATCTATCTATCTATCTATCTATCTATCTATCTATGTTCAAATCAATCAATCTATCTATCTATCTATCTATCTCAGTGTTTTCACATCTATTTCTAATTGTTATTATCTATCTATCTATCTATCTATCTATCTATCTATCTATCTATCTATCTATCTATCTATGTTTAAATCAATCTATCTATCTATCTATCTATCTCAGTGTTTTCACATCTATTTCTAATTGTTATTATCTATCTATCTATCTATCTATCTATCTATCTCAGTGTTTTCACATCTATTTAATTGTTATTATCTATCTATCTATCTATCTATCTATCTATCTCAGTGTTTCTACATCTATTTCTAATTGTTATTATCTATCTATCTATCTATCTATCTATCTATCTATCTATCTATCTATCTATCTATCTATCTATCTCAGTGTTTTCACATCTATTTCTAATTGTTATTATCTATCTATCTATCTATCTATCTATCTATCTCAGTGTTTTCACATCTATTTCTAATTGTTATTATCTATCTCTATCTATCTATCTATCTATCTATCTATCTATCTATCTCAGTGTTTTCACATCTATTTCTAATTGTTATTATCTATCTATCTATCTATCTATCTATCTATCTATCTATCTATCTATCTCAGTGTTTTCACATCTATTTCTAATTGTTATCTATCTATCTATCTATCTATCTATCTATCTATCTATCTATCTATCTATCTCTGTGTTTTCACATCTCTAATCGTTATCTATCTATCTATCTATCTATCTATCTATCTATCTCAGTGTTTTCACATCTATTTCTAATTGTTATTATCTATCTATCTATCTATCTCAGTGTTTTCACATCTATTTCTAATTGTTATTATCTATCTATCTATCTATCTATCTATCTATCTATCTATCTATCTATCTATCTATCTATCTCAGTGTTTCACATCTCTTTCTAATCGTTATCTATCTATCTATCTATCTATCTATCTCAGTGTTTTCACATCTATTTCTAATTGTTATTATCTATCTATCTATCTATCTATCTCAGTGTTTTCACATCTATTTCTAATTGTTATTATCTATCTATCTATCTATCTATCTATCTATCTATCTATCTATCTATCTATCTATCTCAGTGTTTTCACATCTCTTTCTCAATCGTTATTATCTATCTATCTATCTATCTATCTATCTATCTATCTATCTATCTATCTCAGTGTTTTCACATCTCTTTCTAATCGTTATTATCTATCTATCTATCTATCTATCTATCTATCTATCTATCTCAGTGTTTTCACATCTATTTCTAATTGTTATTATCTATCTATCTATCTATCTATCTCAGTGTTTTCACATCTATTTCTAATTGTTATTATCTATCTATCTATCTATCTATCTATCTATCTATCTCAGTGTTTTCACATCTATTTCTAATTGTTATTATCTATCTATCTATCTATCTATCTATCTATCTCAGTGTTTTCACATCTATTTCTAATTGTTATTATCTATCTATCTATCTATCTATCTATCTATCTATCTATCTATCTATCTCAGTGTTTTCACATCTATTTCTAATTGTTATTATCTATCTATCTATCTATCTATCTATCTATCTATCTATCTATCTCAGTGTTTTCACATCTCTTTATAATCGTTATTATCTATCTATCTATCTATCTATCTATCTATCTATCTACTCACTGTCTCTCTATTTATTGTTTGTTTTTCCTTTTCTTTCTTTCTTTTTTATTCTATCTATCTATCTATCTATCTATCTATCTATCTATCTATCTATCTATCTATCTATCTATCTATCTATCTACTCACTGTCTCTCTATTTATTGTTTGTTTTTCCTTTTCTTTCTTTCTTTTTTATTCTGTTCTATCTATCTATCTATCTATCTATCTATCTATCTATCTATCTATCTCGACTGATCGATCGTAATCAAGTGTATAACAAACCATTTTTAAGAAACACTGAATCTTTGTCTTATGAGAAATTGTGAACTGCTTATCAAATCACTTTCTGCTTTGTAACCAATGTCACTCTCCGCCTTTGCGCACTGTTTACTTAAAAGCTGTTGGTCGTGATTTTTGTAGGTTTCAATCAAATGTGTCTTTGAGTCAATGTTTTCTATTTATTAACGTATTTTGTTAATTATAAGACATAGGGACCTGCTTAGTGGATAAGATAGTTTCGTTTTTCGTTGTATGGCGATTGACTTTATCCCAAGATAAAATAAGAAATATTGAAAACTGATGCAGAAAAATAAGACTAGCCCACTTTTATTTAGAAGACTCAATATAAAATTATCGTACATTTTTATGAAATACAAATGCCCTCTGGAATAGCCATGACAGTTTTGAAATAATTCAATGGCAATTTTATTCCAAGCTTAAAAAACGTGAAACAAAATATGCAAGGGAAAAAATTATTAGAAATATAATGAATGTGCAAATAAGATTCGCGGGATTTGAGCGAATAGTTAATTTTATCTTGTATTTGGTACACAAAAGCATATATATATATATATATATATATATATATATATATATATATATATATATATATCATTGTAATATATATACATATTTCATTGTAATATATATATATATATATATATATCATTGTAATATATATATATATATATATATATATATATATATATTTCATTGTAATATATATATATATATATATTTCATTTAATATATATATATATATATTTCATTATAATATATATATATATATATATATATTTATCATTGTAATATATATATATTTCATTGTAATATATATATATATATATAATTTCATTGTAATATATATATATATATATTTCATTGTAATATATATATATATATTTCATTGTAATATATATATATATATATATATATATATTTCATTGTAATATATATATATATATATATTTCATTGTAATATATATATATATATATATTTCATTGTAATATATATATATATATATATTTATATATATATATATATATATATATATATATTTCATTGTAATATATATATATATATATTTCATTGTAATATATATATATATATTTCATTGTAATATATATATATATATTTCATTGTAATATATATATATATTTCATTGTAATATATATATATACATATATATATATATATTTCATTGTAATATATATATATATATATTTCATTTATATATATATATATATATATATATATATTTCATTGTAATATATATATATATATATTTCTTTGTAATATATATATATATATATATTTCATTGTAATATATATATATATTTCATTGTAATATATTTCATTGTAATATATATATATATATATTTCATCGTAATATATATATTTATATATATATTTCATTGTAATATATTTATATATATTTCATTGTAATATATATATATATATATATATATATATATATATATTTCATTGTAATATATATATATATTTCATTGTAATATATATATATATATATTTCATTGTAATATATATATATATATATATTTCATTGTAATATATATATATATATTTCATTGTAATATATATATATATATATTTCATTGTAATATATTTCATTGTAATATATATATATATATATATATATATATTTCATTGTAATATATATATTATATATATATTTCATTGTAATATATATATATATATATTTCATTGTAATATATATATATATATATATATTTCATTGTAATATATATATATATATATATTTCATTGTAATATATATATATATATATATATATATTAATATTATATATATATATATATATATATATATATATATATATATATATATATATATATTACAAAATAAAGTGAAAAACGCGTAAATTAAAAATCCACTGTTCAAGCATTTACTTTTATAAAGAGCGCTTGATACAGAGTAGGGCTTCTCTTTCATAACCCAAATATTAAATCTCCATGGTTACATAATTCTCAATTTTAATTGGACACTATTGACACACCTAAAGCATTTTCTCCAATTACCAATCATTAATTTTCTAAATAACCATGAATTCATCTTATATTTTCAAAATAATCATTTTCACCATTTACGTTAACATATCACCTGAAGATGAACAGTTTTGTTCTGAAACATGAAAATTTTTTTGTAATGATATTATGCTTTTATTAACCATTGTAATAACAAAGTTACAATATATATATATATCACTCACATCGCAACAATAATCCGGAAATTTATCTAAATGGCTATATAAAAAATGAACCTTAATAATCATATTAGTGTATTATTGATGAAGTGTATTACTGATGAAGTGTATTACTGATAAATTTGATCAGTTAATTTGAATTTTGGTGATAAACTGAAGAAAATTCAGTACTTCTATTTTAAAAGTATTTTTCTTAAAAATTGTTTTTTTTCGTATGGCTGACATAAATTTCTCGACCTACTTGAAATTTGATGGGTTTTTACAACCTTTATTAACTAAATGTTAAATGAGCAATTTCATTACAGCAAAATCAGTAGCTAACCATAAAAATCTAAGGCCATTTTTGGAATCAGCCTCCATGAAATTAGCTAAAAACGTCTTTTGTTTCTTGGTACCAAAAATCGTACTGACCAGTGTTAACAGTAGAGGTTTGGGCACCTCGGCATGGTTTAATGGTTCGTAAGCTTGTTTCGCTAAAACACATTACAACTGAGTAGTGAGTTCGATCCTCACTGGGTTTTCCATACTTTTGGCCTTGTACCACATCTAAGGTACGCATAAAAAGTCACTATATCTGCAGAGATTTATGCTGATATATGGATATTTACACAGTGACTCATGAGGATCGAATTTACTATAAACTTGTTAAACATTACTCTACGACCAATATCAAATGTAAGAATATAGGTAAACAAATGTGCCCTCCTGAAGGATTCGAACCTGCATCTTCAGGATTTCAGACTGCCGATCATGTCAGATTATCAGATCTACTTCAGAAACTGTAAAGAAGATCTGTTCAGCATAGCTGCAATATAAATCCAGGTGGCCTCGTTTTATGTGCCTGAGCGGGTGTCTAACAGGGATTGAGTTGCCGCTCTAGCAAACAGGTATGCTTGAAAACGAGACAGATATTTATTATGCTTACCACATTGCCAAGATGGAATCGTCATGAGTGATACACGCACTATACAGTTGTTAACCCTGACTCTCCGACAGAGCTGAAATGTAAGTGATTGTGCATTTTGAGGCTTTCAGTACAAGAAAGTACTTTCTGCCATGTATGTGAAAATCAGTGTAAGTGTGTGCATGTTCAATTAAATGCGTTCAACTTCCTTTAAAAAGATTTTCTGGTTTACCTCAAATAGATCAAAAGTTATAGCATTTCGAATGTCGACAAACTTTAAACATGATTTTCTCGTTTTTCATTCTGCGGCGGAAAGTACTTTCTAATTCCAAATGCCTCATTCATTTTCCTATATATTTGCTGAAAGATAGCTTCTACCAATTCATATATGCGTGTGTATATGCAAATTTTGCTTGTGTTTACTCTGTGTATATGTTGTATTTGAGCTTATCAGTGTGTATGCGTGTTTGTGAGTACATGAACTGCTGTTTGCAAACATAATCGCGTGTAGCAATTGGTTTGTGTGTAGGTGTGAATACATGTGTAGATAACTTAAAAAAAAGAGAGAGAAAGAGAGAGAAAGAGAGAGAGAGTGTGTGTGTGTATGATGTTGTATATGTGATGGTGTGTAATCGTGTGCGTGTGTGTGTGTGTGCGATGGTGTGTGTGTATTTAAAAGAAGAATGGGTTCTTTAAGAAAGAGTTAAATATTTGTCCGAGGCAACGACACAAAAGACAATGGATGAACGGGTTCAGGCTGAGTGTTTATGAAATATCGTGGGAAAATTTTACTTTTAAAACCACAAGGTCTTTGACAACATCACGCTGGAGTTAATAAGGAAGGAGTTACTCTTCAATGACTTCTCGACTATAATAATAATAATAATAATGATGGTGATGATGGTAACAATAAAGATAACAAAAGACAATTACAACATTAAAAACAACAACAATAATAGTTATAACAATAATAATAGTAATAATAAAATTCCCTGATGCCTGACTTTCATATATATATATATAACAAAAATTTCGAAATTTAATTCCGTTGGATGGCCATTTCAACGAGGAAATCCTTGCTTCGTCAGCAACGGCGGAAAACAAAACCTTTTTTAATTCAAATGTGTTAGAAGATTTTATACTGGTAGAAGCCTAAAAACATATCCATACACAGGAAGTTAAAATGGGTGGGATTAACAATTTTCATTTGAAAGAAACTAAAGAATGAAAAAGAGAAAGTAAGCAGAAACCCCTGGCTCCATATTAGAAAATTTTGCACCTCATCTGTAAGAGCCAAGAGTTCAAAAGTTAAAATTTAGCCATGTCACAGGGATAGAAATGGTAGTGGGAACAGAAAAGAAAAAAAGTAGTGGACTGGGTAAATTATCTGAGTCAGTCAGTTAAGTGCCATACCTGATACACGCTTGGGCGATCATGTCTCGAAAGAAACATGACTGACTGGGCAGAAGATTATCCCGCGGTAGGTTGCCATTACTTTCTGCTGTAGACTGGTTGCCGACCAAGGCTATAGAACCCAATCTGTCCTGTTATTTAACCCATAACTGGAAGGAATAGACGGATTAATACCTTTCCCAAGGGTATTTGCGCGTAAGTGAATGCAGTGAATTCAGCTGGAATTCGAACCCGGCTTCCCGATTTCTCATTCCGAGCCGATATCCACTGCACCACAAAGCACATCCAAATTATCTGAGTAGCAAGCTATAAAAATTCCCTTAAAAACAAAAGAAAACGACTGAATATACCCGACAGTGTACTACGATTAACCTTTTTATTTATTTTTCTTGTGTTTTCACAAGTTTTCTTTTCTGGGTACAAATGGTGTAATCTGTCCAAAGGTTTTGCGTATCCAAGCGCTTTCGACGATTATATTTTAGCCATTACCAGGGGCAATTTTTATTTTTCATTTTTTAACTGAATGAATGGTTTTTTTTCTATATGTCTGATATGTTTTTACGGCTATTCTTTTAGCCATTATTAAGGGTGATTTTTATTTATTTAAGTGTTGGTTTTTCATTTTTATTCTTAGGGCTTCCATAATATTAAATCTTTTTTGTACATGATGAGCTTATTATACTTTTATTTGCTACTAGTATGTTGCAGATGGAATTTGGTAGGTTTTGTGTGTGTTTAAATGTGTCCTCATTGAGCAATGGTCGGGTAGATGTAACGTAAGTTGTTCTCATAGGCATGTAGTAGTATGACCAGTGTAATTATTTATGAATTCGGTTTGATGAGGAACACAGTTTCTTAAGAGAATTTTGAACTCTTCAATAATATTGGTTCTTTGTACTTTTGATTTTGCAGATGTGTTGTTATTTTTTATGATAAGGTCAACTGTTTTAAATTTAAATTTTCTTTAACGCTAATAGGGTGTTAACTGTGCTGTGATCAGGACATGATCCCAAAGCCAGGATTTGTCATTTGAAGCCACAATTTGAACAACATAAGATATGCAGATCATACAGTGCTGATTGCAGACACAGAAAGGAAACTTCAAGACCTCCTACAGAAGGTAACTGAAGAGAGTGACAAAAAGGACTACAAATGAACTGCAAGAAAACCGAATGCATGGTCATCAACAAAAAGAGCAATCCAAAATGCCAGATACATGTGTGGGATACTAAAATCAAACAGGTACAAACATTTAAATACTTGGGAAGTGTTGTAATAGAAAACGGAAAGTGCGTCACAGAGATCCGAAGTTGAATTGGCATGGTGAAGGATGTGTTCCAGAAGTTGAGTATTAAGAGACAGGAAAATTTCGCTAAAAACAAAGAAGAGAGTACTTGATTGCTATGTGTTGTCAGTTCTTCGAAGTTCCTGAAAGAACAAGGCACATAGAAGAAGAAGAAGAAGAAGAAGAAGAAGAAAAAGAAGAAGAAGAAGAGTCAAATGACATTCCCTCCCCTTGCGTTCTTGATAAAGAAAATGTGAAAAAATGATATCAGTTTTGTTCAAGGTATTTTGTTCATCCATTCCTGTATAATGCCCTAAAATTAACATTCCCCTGGAACATTGGTGGTCAGGCTTTTAACGGTAGTATCAAGAGTGAGATGGGCCAAGGCTCAATGTGACAGGCTTAGTTTAATGCATATTCCCAACCCGAATTAGACTAATCATGTGTCTCTGGTTGAATAGAACAAATGGCCGAGACCTGAGATTGGAGACTCACGACCGTAAATATATTCTGTTTAAGAGGTTTTTCCTTTATTCAGCATGTTTTGACGGGCGCTCGAGGGGTGTTTCCTGTGAGCAAGTTTTTGAATGCGACGTGTGTCCTTGTCTTCACTGATCCAGCGGGCAGATTTTGCATGCTGAATGTTAACATAATGGTTAAGTCTCTTCATCCCATTGTGAATCGTGCGATTAATAACCATGCAGATCGGCCTGGTTTGTTTGGGCGGATTTAACCGCTTTTGACGACGTCTCGTCGAGCAGTATTAGCCGGATACTGGAATGCAGTCCTTGGCCGTAACATAGATCGTATAGGGGAAAGATCGGGTACTAACAACTCGGATGTGAAACCATTTCGGGACAGTATCGAGCACCGTCGGGAGGCAGTGTTGACTTAGACTAATGGGGGGGGGGGTGGCTCGTTGTTACGTTTTAGCTACCTTGAATGAGTTCTAGTGAAAAGAGTCGATGTAGAGCTTTTAAGGTGCCCAAGTTACTACTCCATAATTTGCTCGGATCGTAATTACCGAATTCGTGTAAACTTAGATAATTTAAATACCTGGGAGGTGTTATAACAGAAGACAGAAAGTGCGACACAGAGATCCGAAGACGAATTGGCATGGCGAAGGAAGTATTCCAGAAGTTGATTAAGGTATTAAGAAACAGGACAATTTCGCTAGAAACAAAAAAGAGAGTACTGGATTGCTATGTGTTGTCAGTTCTTCAATATGGCAGTGAAAGCTTGACAATATGATCAAAGATGAAAAAAAAAACTTGAAGCAACTGAAATATGGTTCTACAGAAGGATGCTGCGAATATTATGGATCGAGCATGTGAAGCAATGATGAGGTTTTGGAAATGATGGAAACGAAAAGGAAATTAATACTGAGCATCAGAAAGAGACAGCTGAAGTTCCTGGGACATGCAATGAGGAAGGAGGGCTTGGAGAACCTGATACTAACAGACCAGATAGAGAGAAAAAGAGACAGAGGAAAGCAACGGATAACATATTTGAAGGACCTAATCAAGTGGATGATGGAACGAGGGTTGCATGGTGTAACAGGAGAAGGCGTGCTAAGAGCCACCAGGGATAGTGAGACGTGGAAAGCCATGATCGCCTGCGTCCTGAAGGGACAGGGCACATAGAAGAAGAAGAATGATAGGATAACTGGGAACTGAAAATTAAAGCGAATCCGGTCCTACATGGAATATCCTTACCTTCTGCTACCATCTCGGCCAGGTACTCCGCCTAGACTAATGACGTTTTCGGTACTTGTGCCGAGATTGACGAAGTCGACAGAGACATCAGTGTGTACGAGACGGTGACAGGAACCAAGATCAACAGTCTGCTGGCTTGTGGTTAGACGCGTAGAAGGGAGTTTCTCTTCCCGAGTCTTTCCTCTGGACGGACGGGCTGTCCAAGATACTCGGATTTGTCGGAGGTGTGGGAGAAGCTCGAGGGCGTTGTTCGTCTTTGGTCCCGGAAGAATAATTCCCTAAAGGAGAAGGCAGGTGTATGTGTTTTGCACATCTACCTAATTCTGCTTTACTGACTCTCCGTGCTTCGACTCCGGTATGTCATACTAATGCAATTAGTTAGGGTCTTGTTCTCCTTGTGAGGAAGCAATACTTCCACTATTTGTCTGGAGATCTGTTACCCCTGCCCTTCAGAAGGCGGTCAGAGCATGTCTAGCGTTCAGTTTCATCAACATACGCTTCGCATTTCGTTCCTAGATCGAATATGACCGCAAAAGGATGAGAATGGCGAATTCTGGACTGAAGACGCCAGTAAAAACTTTCTGTCCGTAAGAAGAGCGCACCCATGCGAAGAGGAAGCCTACAATTTATCCCGAGTGCTCCTTCTATCGTGAATGCTAGTTAGCCCTCAAGTTTCTTTTTTTCTACGACGTCTAGACGTTGTCCTGTAAGTTATTGAAATGCCTCACTAATGATGATGCATCACTCACCTGACTGTTGATACGAAGGACCCTCTGAATCGGCAAAAATTCTTCTGCGTTCTTTGGAAATTCTCCAAACTGTGTTCGCTGCAGCTCGTCAGTGGAGACCCTGGTTTACGTCTTTTTCCGCTGCAAGGTTGTATTCCCGTTGCGCAAGTTTACTGAAGACATGGTTCGTATGCTGCGTGGAAAGTTCTTTGCCCTTGAGTCCAGTTTTGTTTGTTGTAAAGTAGTACTGTCGTTAACTAAGGCTGATGATTTCTTCTGCTTGCTAGGGGTTATGTGAATCATGATATGGCAGGAGACATTCTATGGGGGAGACGAGATGCTTACCTCTTCCCTACAGATCTTCTTTCCTAACCATCAGCTTAAAATCAAGATCAGGACGGAAAGGCGATGATTACCTCCATCAGAATTTGGCAAAAAGGTGGGCGAGTCTAACTGTTGAGTGAAAGAAGTCAAGTCAGAGTGGCATTTTGATGCCGGTTAGGCATCAGGATATTGGGAAACCCGGATTAAACATTGGCAACCCCGCCCCAAAAATATTATTTTAGGCTTATTTTGATTTTAGTTTTTATGCCAAAGTAGCAAGATGTTTGCTCATTGTCTCCTTTTATTTTTAACCCCCCCCCCACACACTTTCTTTAGTTTATTTTCCCATCCTCTCCCCTTTTAGGTGATCAGGAATGTTAGTTCCTGATGGGTGTAGGGCAGTTTTAGTTTTTTGAGTGTGTTTGTTGTCATGTCTCAATTAGTATATAATTGTGTGTATGGTTGGTCGAATGACTTGTTTTAATTCATCGTCATAATTTTCGTCCTGTTAACTGATAGTTCTGCCAAGATTAAGGATTTTTCAAAATTAGTAACGCCATGTTTTTTTAGTTTTTAGTTTCTTATATATATATATACTAGCAGTATAGCCCGGCGTTGCTTGGGTGCAATGAAAGCTTTAAAACTAATCCATGGTCCAGGAGCTCAGACTCTTTGGACGTTGGCACGAAAGACTAAAAAAACAATAGTTGTTTCCAGTTAAAGCGAAACCGTAGACTGAAAGAAAAATGAATGGATGTAAGTCAAATTTTGATTTCCTGGTATCGATATCAAATAAGTTTTTTCGTCGTAAACTGAATTTTGAAGGCTAAATAAGTCCTCTGAGTAAATGGTATCATAGCTGAGACTAAGAACTACAACTATACCTATTTAGAGCCAAACCCGAAGCAAAAACTAAAATAAAAGGGCTGAAAAAAATACAGACAAACAGGCAGATAAACAGACACACACGCAAACATCTTGCCTTATATATATATATATATATATTATCGATTTTCTGCACTATTATCGGTGGTACCTTAACACAAAACCTAGCTAAGAACACTCGCAGACGCTTATAGTACAACTGTGTAAATTTTCAAGAAAATCGGTTCAGCCGTTTCGGAGTCTATAGGTAACGGATTCACACATACACAGACACACACACAGACAAAGTTCCATTTATAAATAAGTTTAGATAGATAGATATATTCTGCATAGTGTAAATATTTATCTGAGTTTTAATTTTTAAAAGCTGTTATTTTTATTCCTCACCCACCCCAGACAAATTGTACATATGGGAGTACTTAAGACTTCATAGAGTCTTTGAGGTATTGTGGTTGTTGCATTAAGAATGGTAAGTGTTTTGATGCAAAGAATATTGTATAATTTGTTTGGGTCAGTGATTGTGGCTGGCTAAATTTTTAACATATGACAGATGAAGACCAGCATTCTCCATTTCCACTTTTGGCCTTGTGCCACATTTTCTTTTGCATTTATAGAAAAGTTAATATTATAGCCTGAAGATTCGGGCATGAAAAGACTGTCGCCGCTTGATGTTGACCTCAGTGTCCTTTTATATATATATAATGTAAGTTAATTTTTTTCACTTAGCTGATTGATACCATCTATAGCATCCTAACTCTGGAGTTTTGTAGGCGGACTTGTCCGTCCACTCCTCAAAGGTTATCATCATTTTCACTATATATATCGATTAATAAAAAATCAAACAAGTTTTATTTAGTTCAATTGAAGAGATGTATTCAAGTTTTTGACTAATTGTTTTGTTTGAGTTTTTGCTGACTAAATATACATTAATATATACATATATATATATAAGTCATCCACATACAAGCCTGTTTCGCTGTATCACAGCTCATCAGTGTGGCTAGACACATCCATTTGCTCCTGGCCGGGATTGAAACTCGACAGATTTAGTGTCAGTCGGAGTCGCTACTCCCTAAGCCATCGACGCATGAAATCAGAGACAGGAAATTTTAACGTGTTGTATATAAGCAGTGTATACACACGCCAGTCACCGAAAGAACTCAATTCATTTCTGAAGAGTCACGCATTTAGCAGAAGTGGAAACTGTTTTTAAAATTTTCTTCTCCAGAGAGCTCAATCGTAATGAGAGCATTATTAGTCATACACATACAAGCCTGTTTCGCTGTATCACAGCTAATCAGTGTGGCTCGACACATCCACTTGCTTCTGGCCGGGATTGAAACTCGACCGATTTGGTGTCAGTCGGAGTCGCTATATATATATATATATATGTTGGTCTGATTGTACAGGGACACACGCACTCACACACACACACACACACACACACACACACACACACACACACACACAGACAAAGATACAAACACACACACACACACACACACACACACACACACACACACATATATCATTAGACAAATGAAAGTGCTTCTGTTATCTTCTCTTTCTTTTTATATAATCTTTTTTGCCATTTTTTTCCAACTCGCAAATTAATCATATTTTTATTTTGTCATTTCCACGCTTTTTCATTCCTTATCTATTGTTATCTACATTATTATTATTATTATTATTATTATTATTCTCCTCCTCCTTCTCCTATCTCCATTACCTGCTTCATATATCTCTTTCTTTTTCTTTTTCTTTTTCTTCAACACTTCCTCCTTATCACCTGCCCCACACCGTATATACTTTATTCTCCCTTTCACATTTTTCCTTTTCTCCACTTTTGCTTCCCCACTTTCTCCCTTTGCCCTCGGTAGCAGACAAATTCTGATCCTTCCGATGAGGACACACACACACACACACACACACACACACACACACACACACACTCTCTCTCTCTCTCTCTCTCTCTTTTCCCTCTCCTTGAGTCCTATCTTCAGGCTAATGTTTACGCAATTTCAGACCAGGAATGTCGCGCGTCTACCATAAAGGAATTCAGATTCCAATGTTGAAGGCAAGAAATCCGCTTCTTCAATGAATACTGCTACTATTTGCGACCGTACAAAGAGAAGCCTAAAGCCCATCAACTGACAAGAAGCAGAGACCAGCAAAATACTTAGATTATCATCTCTTTTTTTCGGCTTTACTTTCTTAATTTAGATTCTAGGTAAGGTAGGGCCGATATCTTCTACCGCCGGCGCCGCCTCACTTAGTTACAATCAACTTTCCTCGACTTCTCTAATCCTTTTTATGCGGATTCGAATTTGTCGAATCCAAGAATAGAAACAGAAATTGCTAAATAACCATCAAAATCTCCATGAAATTTGAGAAAAATAAACTTTTATTTTATTTATTTATTTATTTATTTATTTATTTATTTTGCAACATGCCTCGTGGGATGTGCGGACTGAAATTTGGAATTGGCGAGTCGTGTTCAAATTCCGGACAAGATTGTTGCGTTCCCGTTCGCGCAAATACTCTTCGGAGAAGCATTAATCTGTTTCCACTTCCTCCTTCCCCAGCTATGGGTTGTATAGTATATTTAGACTGGCTCTCTAGTGTTGATTGACAACTATTCAAAGAGAAGGAATATTTTGAATTCCAAACCGTGTAGGAAGCAAGGCGAAAAGATTCCACAATGTTTTTCAAGAAATAGATAATTCCCATATAATAAAGAAAATAATTCTATAAAAAGACGTGTTTGTCTATATTGTGAAAGAAAATGGCATTAAAAATTATCCACTAGAGATTTTCTTTTTTCAATTTTCATTTATACTTTTGTGATTATTTTGCCATTTTTTAGTCGTATCTATTGAAAGCGTTTGAGTATCGGCGCGGAAATTTGAATCATTCCGGCCTGATGATGACTAGAGGTTACTTAACTGAAACTTTACGTCTATAATAACATCCATAATAATCAATATGAGATCAATAGTTCGAATAAATCGATTACGTGAAATTATATACA
Source organism: Ascarosepion bandense (assembly GCA_037127315.1). Classification (NCBI taxonomy): domain Eukaryota; kingdom Metazoa; phylum Mollusca; class Cephalopoda; order Sepiida; family Sepiidae; genus Ascarosepion; species Ascarosepion bandense. Next base: position 1,182,549 of record JBBBDQ010001281.1, on the reverse strand, counting down.
CAACCTCTTATCTGAAACTCTTGTGAGAAACCACTTCAAAATACTTCATGTGTTTAATCCCAGGGCCGGCTGGTGAAATAAACAAATAAACAAGAACAAGAACTGCTGTCATAGTAACAAAATAACACAATAATCAACAAATATCCCATATCAACCAAAGATAATGTACAGCTGAAAATGGCCAGAAGGTAGTTGATTGAAACGTCGCGTCTATGAGAATAGCTATAATAATCGAGATCTGAATGTTTGTTAGTGATATCAATTTGGTTTTTCATACTTTGCTATTCGTCATTCTTGTTGTTTGAATATCTGAGATAATATATTTGAATAGCTAAATCAGACCACACACACACACACACACACACACACACACACACACACACACACACACACAATTTTATGGTTTCAGCCGTTACGTCATCCAAGCTTCACCAGATGTCCGTACGTTTCGATAATCTAATGATATTTTCATATGGTTATTGAATGTGGCTAACACTTGATGAAGCCTGGAGCGATCGAAACGTTACGATAAGGACGTCAAAAACTCTTTCGACAGAATTGATGCATAATAGTATTCTCCTCGTTTTGTAACAAATAACCCGAACAGAGACAGTAGTCAGTGATTACTTTTAAAAAGAAATGATGCAATTGTACTTTCTTTTACATCTTTAGGGCCAAAGGGAAAACGTTTGAGTGTCAGAGTAAATACCTATACTTTGAATATGTAAAAATGACACCGACAACCTAAAATCTATCTATCTATCTATCTATCTATCTATCTATCTATCTATCTATCTATCTATCTCAGTCTGTTCATATCTATTCATCTATCTCAGTCTGTTCATATCTATTCATCTATCTCAGTCTGTTCATATCTATCTATCTATCTATCTATCTATCTATCTATCTATCTATCTATCTATCTATCTCAGTCTGTTCATATCTATCTATCTCAGTCTGTTCATATCTATCTATCTATCTATCTATCTATCTATCTATCTATCTATCTATCTATCTATCTCCGTCTGTTCATGATTTATCTGTATACACAGTACATTCATATATTCATGAATTTTTAAAAGAAGTTTTTTTAAAAATTTGAATTAAAAAAATCATTAAAATTTATTTAGTAACATTCTACATTACTTTCAGTTCGGTGATATTGCTATTAACCGAAAATTGTATTTACTAATTAAAAATCTTAATACAAATTTTTTGTACCAAGTTTTTAAGAATAATTTCTTTTTCCTATGTACATAAATATTATATAACATCACCTTTTTTAAAAAGTTTGGTCGATCATAAACGACATTATCCGAAAATATGAGCGATGACTATAATAAATTTTAAGTCAACATTTTAGGTTACTGAATAATTAAAAATGATATAAAAAGAGGCTCAGTCATCTTTTTTTAAAATTACCTTTTAACAGATTGAGTGTCCGTAGAAATTTGTCAACACCTTCCCTATGTGTTTTTGTTTTAAAAACATTTTTCTATTAATTTAAACTTAAAGTAAATATTATTTTGTTCATATCAGATTATCTATACTTTAAAACAACTAACATTTCTCAAATAAAGTGTATTTTATTTTTAGAAGATTTTTAAACCCGAAAATTAACTTTTGTTTACAAATGTGTTAAAATGGCTGATTTCACTTGAAAGGGACCAAAATCAATTCGATTCCAATCAATATAATTTCTATTTGAAATGCACGAGATTATTTTGCTTACTGTAAATAATAAATTTAATCGTTTAGCTTTCAATTAAAGCCAAAATAAACCTTAAATAATATTTTCACCTTTTTAAAAATTCATTTTAAACCTTAGATATCGACAATAAGTGGAGGCATCTAAAAGTGTATAAATAATATAGGAAAAAAATGTGCTTTTAATCCGTATTTAATTAAAAGTACAGAATGTGATTAATTATCGTAATGTTTTGGAGTTTATTTGAATTATCTTGAGAATTGTTTTATTTTTTTATAATCATATCGTCCCACGTAAGGCATTTTATTGCCACTGTTTTGCAGGGGGTTACACAGGAGGAAAGTTATGAGAAAGAGCGACAGGTTATAGGAGGTGTCAGGAAGTGGGTAAGAGAAGAAAGCCTGGCCATAAAGTGAGGGATCAGTTTATATATTCATTGTGATGTAGAACTGATCACCCACTTTATATCCACATTATAATAATAGAGAATTTTTTTTATAATCATATCGCCCCAAGCAAAGCATTTTATTGCTACTGTTTTGCAGGGTTTACATAGGAGGAAAGTTATGAGAAAGAGCGACAGGTTATAGGGAGTGTCAGGAAGTGGGTAAGAGAAGGATGAGAATACTGATGAGAGTGGAGTGGATGGAGAAATGAGCATGAGAGAGAGGATGCAGGTTAGTGAGGTAGGAGATGACTATTGACTTTAGATTTAAATTCTTGGAGATTATAGTTGTTGGGAAAGCAAGTAAATGGAAGGGAATTTCACAGGCGGGAAGTGCGAGAAAAGAAGCTGATGGAGTAGAATTTACGTTTACAATCTATCGGTTTCACAGTAAAAGGGTGGGACCTAGTTGCTAATCTTGTGGCTCGAGTAAATTTATATATAGGGGGTACCAGTGAGCTAAGTTCATCTGAGCAGAAGCCGTGAAAGTATTTGTAGAAGAGACACGGGGAAGCCACATTGTGCTAGTGGGAAAGTGGCTGTATCCGAGCTGTCAAGTCGGGATCGATCACATTACAGATTCTCTGTTGGATTTTGTCAAGATTGTGTTTGGATTTAGTATAAAACCATATTTTCCTGGCTTCAGTTTAAACTGATACTTTTTGTTCTCTATATTTTCTGAAGATTTACTTTTAGTCCGTCCTTTCTTAATTTATTGGAGTAGATAGACTAATCTATCGCCCGGTTCACACTCCACCCACGTCTATTGAACAGGTGAAGAGGCTCATCCCTTGTTTCCTGTTTAGGACGTGGTTTCCGGTTTTTCTCTTTTCCAATCTTTTCACTCTTACGTAGCCCCCTGCGCATCAGTGGCGTTTTCGCCTTGCTCGGGGTGATATGATTAAAAAAAACAAAAACATTTCAAATGAAAAACTGGAAAATTTCCAGCATGTTTCAACGAAACATTCACTTTCAATTTTTTTTTTCACAGTTTTTTTTCATCGTTTACTTTTTAAACCTTGTCTCATGATGTATTTCTTAGTTCTTAAGCATGGAAGACATTTTTTATTCATATATTTTCTGACAATGTTTTTTTTTTGCAGTTCAAGCTTATTAAGTAAAATGATAAAATTGACACTATCTGTTCCAAGCTTATCAATCTTTGGCACAATAAGAGGAAGGTTGAGTCTCACAGGTATCAGAGGCTTGAAGTTAAAATAGACCTTATATATAATATGTATGCGAGATGTTTTTTTTTTAATCATATCACCCCCAGCAAGGCGGTAACGCCACTGATGTGCAGGGGGCTACGTAAGAGTGAAAAGATTTGAAAAGAGAAATCCGGAAACCACATCCTAAACAGGGAACAAGGGATGAGCCTCTTCACCTGTTCAATAGACGTGGGTGGAGTGTGAACCGGTCGATAGTTTAGTCTATCTACTCCAATTATATATAATATGTAATAATTTTCTAGACATATTCTATTAAATATAAGAGACAATGAATGTCTATTATGTTTAATCATGAGCCGTTCTAAACGTCGTATTTTGGCTTTAATTTCAGTTGAAAATAAAGACAAAAATTCTCCAACATTTGGATAATTATTTATTGGTTATATAATATTATATAAATAATTATCCAAATGTTGGAGAATTTTTGTCTTTATTTTCAACTGAAATTAAAGCAAAAATACGACGTTTAGAACGGCTCATGATTAAACATAATAGACATTCATTGTCTCTTATATTTAATAGAGTATGTCTAGAAAATTACTTGCTGCCTCGATATACTAAATATGTAATAATTGGATGTACGTTGTGGTGAAGTTGAATTCGAATTCCAGTTGAGTTTGTTGCATTCACTTACGCACAAATACCCCCAGTAGATTAATCAGAATCATCTCCCTCTAGTTATGGGTTTAATAGCAGGAAAAATTGGGTTCTATAGCCTTGGCTGGCAACCAGTTTACCGCAGAAAGAAATAGCAATCTACTGCGGAAAAATCTTCTGCCCAGTCAGTCATGTCTCTTTCGAGACATGATTGCCCAAGTGTGTATCACATACGGTACTTAACTGACTAAATAATCGAGAATACAAACACACGTAGATAAAACGTTGCGAAATTAGATTATATTCTTACCGCTTTTTCTGATTTTGTTTGAAAAATTTCCCATAGAAATCAGCTAAGTTCAGTTTTTCACGAATATATCTTCAGAAGTTTCTTGTGTCCTGGGTATGATGGTAGACTATATCTCAGTCCTGGGTATGACGGTAAACTGCATCCGGCAGCAAAGCCTCTAATTGGGAAGTTTTTAGGAGTATGGAACCAGATCTTAATTGCTGTTGTTCACTGGTCTACCCTGACTCTGGGAAGTAGAACATGTTAGGGTCCCAGCTATGGGCAAATAGTTAACCCTTAAACTGGGGTCAAAACACTGTGAAAGTATAAAAATAGATTTTTATAGTGAAAATTCCAGGAGTACCTTTTGCAGAAGAAGGCCTTACCTGAAATACATTTTTGAAGAAAAAATATTACCAGTAATACATTTTCAAAGACAAAAAAGTAGCAGCAATATACTTTTCAAGAAAAAATATATATACCAGTATTACACCTGACTCTCGACTAAACCCTCTTTACAAAAATATGTCAATGAAACCTGATCTACAAACTGGTTTCTTACAAAGAATATATATTCTGTGCATACGGATCTTTTGTAAAAATCTTGTCGGCATAAAATAACGCATTGAGGTGTTGATATACCGTAAAGCAAAACGAACCGAACGGAACGGATTTTTCCCTCACCGAAAAGAAATTGTGGAATAAACTGGAAATTTTATGAAACAGAAGAAAACCACTTTAAGCTTAAATAGCCAATTTATTGCTTACGGCCAGCCTTGACACCGGTCAAAATAATTTAATACCCCACTTTCTCTCACTCATATATATATTGAAAAAAATTTTTGATATTCTACAAATCCATGGATAATAGATATTTCGCAGTCAAGCAGCCGCTCCTCAGACCAAAAACCATACAACAGTTAACTATCTATTACCCATGGATTTTTAGAATATCCAAAAAGGTTTTCAAGATTATATAACTCTGTTAAATTTTTATTAAATTTTACATTGAGTTCTTTTGAGTTTGTCTCTATTGGAATTTACCTGACCAAAATACCAAATATTCTACGTACATTTTCTAGACAAAATTGATAGAATTGTTTGATTACAATTAAAAATACCATGTTTGGAGAAAATCCAGCATTGCATAGAAAGCAAAGACCATCATTTCAACAGTGAAGCATGGTGGTAGAAATATTAAGAACTGGGACTGCTTTCCTTCCTCTGGACATGGGCGACATTATTTAAGAAAACGTGAATTTTCAGTCCTATAAACAAATTCTGAATCAGAATCTCCTGCCATCAGAGTGTTGAAGCTTGTATGAAAATAGGTTCAGCAACAAGACAATCATTCTAAGCATAACAGAAAATCTTCTAAGGAATTACTTTAAAGAAAGACGATTCGTACTCTGACTTGGTTTAGTCGACGTTCCTATCTGAGTCCACTCGAAATGTGGTTAACCTTGGTTCATGCTAGATGTATCTTCAACCTCTCTCAATTGACTGAGTTTTGCAAGGAAGAGAGGGCAATAATCTTCAATAGCAGATGCGAGAGACTGGTCAGTGATTACAGAAGACGTTTGACTGAAGTAACCACTGAAAAAGGCGGTAACACAAGATCCCAGCTAAAAGGTTTTAGATACTTTTCACGTCAAATTTTCGGTTTTGGTCAGATAAATCTCTGTAGTAAAATAATTAGAATATATATTTTTTGTTTGCGTTTATTATTTAGAAAGCTTACTTTACAAATTAATGTTTGGATGCACACTTAATAGGCTTATTTTAAATTAATTCATAACTAGCAGTATAGCCCGGCGTTGCTCGGGTGTAATGAAAGCTTTAAAACTAATCCATGGTCCTGGAGCTCAGACTCTTTGGACGTTGGCACGAAAGACTAAAAAACAATAGTTGTTTCCAGTTAAAGCGAAACTGTAGACTGAAAGAAAAATGAATGGATGTAAATCAAATTTTGATTTCCTGGTATCGATATCAAATAAGTTTTTTTCGTCGTAAATTGAATTTTGAAGGCTAAATAAGTCCTCTGAGTAAATGGTATCATGGCTGAGACTAAGAACCACAATTAAACCCACTTTGAGCCAAATCCGAAACAAAAACTAAAATAAAAGGTCCGAAAGAATTACAGACACACACACAAACATCTTGCCTTTTATATATGTATATATATTATCGATTTTCTGCACTATTGTAAAAGCTACAACCTTGAAACTTCTAAATATCGTTTCTTACGTCTTTGTCTATGAGTGTATCAAATTTGATTAAAATCGGACCACTCCCTCTATAACCCGATTTTTTCGATTATCGATTTTCGATGTTTATCAGGGGTACCTCGACACAAAACCTAGCTAAGAACACTCGCAAATGCTGATAGTACAACTGTGTAAATTTTCAAGAAAATCGGTTCAGCCGTTTCGGTGTCTATAGGTAACGGACACACAGTTTAGATAGCAATGTCTGGCCATGTCAGGGATACACAAACTTTCAAACGGCACTGTATATATTCATAGTCGGTTTGTAAAACCAGTCAGAATAGATATTTAATGACTTTTCAAATGAATAAATTATGGTAACCTGAACGAGAAGAAGACACTACAAGTTTCAATCTTACTTCAACGAAATCTACATGAAATGTCCATATGTATAGGCATATAACTTTATGGGCGTACGTATATATGTATGTAAAACGTTATATATTAATTAGGTTCGGGGTGAAAGTAATATTTTTTCTTGTCAAAAATCAATCTATCTAACACGAATTGGTAATAAACCTAACATCAAAATATTCATAGACGCGAAATGTCTTCCTAATGGATAGCTTTGACAGATGTCCCAAGTTTTAGTGATAAATTACAAATAATAATCATGAAGAGAACTTAGACAGTTGTTAATGTTATTTGCTTTCTAATATATTCGAAACAAATTTGATTAAAAATTATCCGGGGACTTTGAAATATATATTTTCTAATTTTACAAAATAATGCTGACAGAATTTTCTTCAGGAGTCTTTAAAACAAACGTTCGTCGTTTGTATACCTACTTAACCCTCAGTTTAAACTGAGCAGTGAAAAATCTGCTTTCTATTCCCAATATTCTATCACCACATTACTTGTCCCCCTCTTCGTTAGTTCGCACGATCGTTACGCCTTGCCAGTACCTCATAAATAATGGACTAATTGGGTGAAAATGTATAAACATGTTTTCTTTTTCATTCTGTTTTTAAATTAACATCTAAAAATTTAAATATTCTTTTAAGCTCATAATTGGGTGAGGGAAAATTGTGCAAAACAATTTTGATGAAATGTTTGTGCTATTAAGTTGGAAAAAAATTAAAGGATTTTTTATGTTATACATAAGTTGAATGTATGTATCTGACAAGGTGAATAGAACATGTAAAGAACAGGTAGGAAAAAAAGTGCCTTTAATCTAACGTTTCACTTCAACGTCTATTGAACAGGTGAGAGGCTCATCCCTTGTTCCCTGTTTAGGATGTGGTTTCTGGCTTTCTCTTTTCCAATCTTTTTACTCTCTTTTTTTTTTTCAATTGGAGTAGATAGACTAAACTATCGCCCGGTTCATACTCCCCCCCACGTCTATTGAACAGGTGAAGAGGCTTATCACTTGTTCCCTGTTTAGGATGTGGTTTCTGGCTTTCTCTTTTCCAATCTTTTCACGCTTATGTAGCCCCCTGCGCATCAGTGGCGTTACCGCCTTGCTCGGGTTGATATGATTAAAAAAAAACAAAAAAAAAACTATTCAGTTTTGATCGTGTGAAAAGGGGGAGTAAGACACTACTTAGTTTCAATAAGAAAAAAAAGAAAAAAGGGAAGATAAAAATGTTTAACATCTCCTTCCAATACCTAATAAATAATGGACTATTCCGTTTTGATCGTGTGAAAAGAGGAAAAAAGACACTACTTGGTTTCAGTGAGAAAAAGAAACAAAGAAAGATAGACAAGTTTAACGGCTGTTTCAGTGAAATGAAAAAAGGTTTGAATTTGAAGTATTTTCATTTGTATACATTTACTTCTTAAAATAACGACCAGCATTCATATTTGTGATCGTTATTGCAATATTTTGTTGCGGTAAACAATGCCTCAGGAAGGTTTCTACAGATATTTTATTGTAGAACTTGCCATGAGCTTATTCAAACATTAATGAAAAAAATTAAGATTCATTAGAGATTTCAAATAAGAAAACACTTTTAATGGTTTTCCTCCTCAAAATATTCTTTTCTAAATAAAATTGCGTGATATGAAAAGGATATTATGTTGAAACGTGTGTGCCCGTGCCGTCAAAAATGACGACAATATATTTATATTGATATACTATGACGGCAACATATATATTGATGTACCTACTATTGAATATCTTACATTATGACACAAGAAAAAAAAATCCAAACCCCCTGAACATGACAGGAGGGATATATATATACAAATAAATACACAACGATCTTTATTATAATAGAGAGGATAAATGTATATATTTATTCACTACTCGACGACATAATTATTGCAAAGAAATAAAATAATAAGGTTCTGTTAAAGAGCAAACACGCGGTAAGAGCTTTCATAACTGGTAGTAAAGAGAATGAACTGAGACGATGCTGCCTCACTGTTGTCACTCTCTCCATGACCAGACCAATAATATATACAAATTTTGTCTATTTATTTTATGTATTTTCTGATAAGCTTAATAGCATTGTCATTAAATGAAGAAAGGAAATTACAATATTGATACATAATTTTTTTAATAATCCAATCTAAGATTTCGGCTTACACAAGCCATTTTCAAAGATGTCAAATTACATTATATATTATAAACACGGGCAAACAATAATGACAAACTGTTTTGTTTACATGAAAGATGTCCAAGCAACAACAAATTTGTGCATTTAAGACGCTGGAAGCGAATGTCGCATCATAGCTCGTGACATCACACATGACCAAGCGATACAATAAACAAAAACTAAAAATTCTCGAAGCTATATACATAAAACAGCTGAAACCTAACCCGAACAAGATAAACTATGAAATCTCCACAAATATGCTTAAATGTCTATAATTAATAACAGAAGCCATTGGTTTATTTCTTGTTTTCATTCTCGCTTGGTCATGTGTGACGTCATGAGCTGTGATGTGACATTCGCTTCCAGTGTCTTCTAGCTGAAGTTAAATTTAATAATACCCTAGGTAGCACACAGTAAAGTTGATTTATTAAGCATCGCTTAGAAGTGGCACAAAGTCGAAGGTATGGGGTACCCAGTGAGGATCGAACTCACTACTCAGTTGTAATAGGTTCTAGCGAGACAAGCTTGCTAACCATTACACCACGTCGAGATGCCCATAGATAGATAGATAGTTGATTTACTAAGCGCCTCTTAGATATGGCGCAAAGCCGAAAGTATGGGGTACCCAGTGAGGATCGAACTCACTACTCAGTTGTAATAGGTTCTAGCGAGACAAGCTTGCTAACCATTACACCACGTCGAGGTGCCCCACACAGCAAAGTTCATAAGACCCCTATTATGCGGCATCGATCATCATCGTCATCATCATCATCATCATCTTCTTCGTCTTCTATACGCCGTGACCCCTCAGGATCATCCGCTCAATCACTTGTAGCTCTTAAGAACGTTTTCTTGTTCTCCGAAACCCTGCTCTGCCATTCACACGCTCAAGTCCATCAATTATATCCCGCGTTGTTTCCCCCGTCTCTCTTTCAATCTATCTGTAATATGAGTATCAGATTTTCCAAGCTCTCTTTCCACATTAAATGTCCCAGAAACTTCAGCCGTCTCTTAATGATGTTAAATATAAGTCTCCTTTTTGTTCCTTTTCTCTCCAAATCATTGTCATTGCTCACAGGTTCGGTTCATCGTATCCTGAACACGCTTCTGTAGAACCACATTTTAGTTGCTTCAAGTTTTGATGAGATTGTCTGACATTCACTGCCATATACCGGTCTCGATAAAATAAACACCCTGGCTATTTTCCTGGTAAATATTTTTTCTTATTATGAAGGCGGATAATGTTAAAAATAACAGCAGTCAGATTTAACACAGTTTATTTTCACCGTCAAGTGTTAAGACAATTTAAATCGTTTCCACCATCAATTGTTAAGACAATTTAAAATTTTTTCCACCATCAATTGTTAAAACACAAGTTATAATCATAATTTCATCATCAGTTATTAAAAGAAATATAGAACACACTGAAGATTTTAAGCATTTTAGGCATAACTGTCTCTGGGCCCTTGAGCATAGTGTTCTTGCCAATGCCATTCGGGTGTACCCATTGAAGACCACAAACACAGACCACAGAACCCATGTTCAAATCCTGTCTATACATATCACATAACCACTGCCCTGGCGAATGAAATTATAAGATCTTCTTAGTTCTAGAACAATATTTAATTTACCGGAAAAATATTCCCGGTGTCTATTTTACTGGAACCGGCAAAATAGCCTATTCATAAAATAAAACCCGTTGGAAAGAACATTTTGTTAATGTTCTTGAACTGTATCGAAATTTTCTCTAAACAGGAGACCATTTTCCCCCAGCCCTCAAGACAATCTTGAATTTCGCAACCTTTTATTGACCAACTCACTGTTATTTCAATTACGAAATATATAAAAATGATAACAAATGGGTAAAGGGGTATTCAAGTCTGAGGTTAACCGTTATCTTCCTTAGTCAGCCATTTAAGGGCCATAAGTGATGCACGCTTGACCGATCATGTCTCTTTCGAGACATGAATGACTGGACAGTAGATTTTCCCGCAGTAAGTTGCCATTACTTTCTACACTAGACTGATTGTCAACCAAGGCTATAGAACGCAATCTGTCCTACTATTTAACTCATAGCTGGAGAGAGAAGCGACGGATTAATATCTTTCTCAAGGGTATTTGCGCCTAAATGAACGCAACGGATTTAACTGGAATGTCCGATTTCTCGATTCTAGCCAAATTCACTGTACCCTAAATGCACATCTTCCTCAGATATAATCAGGAGTCCTGGGCACTACGGTAAACTGCATCCGGCAGCAAAGCCTCTGATGGATAGGTTGTGAGGAGCGTGGAACCACCTCTTAATTGCTGTTGTTCTCAGGTCCACCTTGACCCGGAGTGGCAGCACCTGTTAGGGTTCCAGCTATGGACAAATAGTTAACCCCCAAACTGGGGTCAAAACACTATGAAAGTATAAAAATAAACTTTTATAGAAATATGTACATTTTAGAAAGAAAAATATTACCAATAATACATTTTTAAGAGAAAAAAAAATTACCAATAATACATTTTTTAAGAGAAAAAAAATTACCAATAATACATTTTTTAAGAGAAAAAAAAATTACCAATAATACATTTTTTAAGAGAAAAAAAAATTACCAATAATACATTTTTTAAGAGAAAAAAAAAATTACCAATAATACATTTTTTAAGAGAAAAAAAATTAGCATAACACATTTTGGAAGAAACAAAGAATTATTCTCAGCAAAACATTTTTGAATACAAAACTAAAAGACATTTTCAGTTTTCTAAAATAAAGAAGAATAAAAACAAAACATTTTCATTAAAATCTGACTAAATCAACCTTCTCATTATAACCGAACATTAAAAAAAAACAAAAACAAAAACCTTAAAACCCCACTTTTTTGGCATTAAATAACCCACAGAGGTGTTGATAAGCCGTTGAACAAAACTCAATCTCATAAATCAAAAATTCTTAATCAGAGGAAATTTTATTGTTTCAGTAGAGATGTGAAAAAATAATTTACTTTTTCTTGTTTTATATTTACAGAATGTAGAGTCAATCATGAATGTAAAAATCCCCTGTAAAAATCATCCATGTAAATATTTATGTACTAAAATGAAAAAAGCGGGAGCGTGTGGCAGAGTGGTTAGAACGTTTGCTTTCTTACCATGAAGCCCGGGTTCGAATCTCATCATGGTCGATTTGTCATGAAAGTGACTTCTTGATTGGTCAGTAGGAGGCGAACCCAACATGCAGCCCCTTTGGTAAGTGCCTGAAAATTATACTAAGCCTTATTATCAAGCCTTGTGAGTGAAACTGGGTAGACGACACCCTTTGGTTGTGTTAGCTCGAAGTCACAACTCAAGAGTTTGAGCGTCACGCCGGATAACGCGCTCTCACCCAGAAATTGTAACTAAGGTCCGCTCTGCATATTTGCAGTATAAACCAAAGGTGGGCTCTGTGGGTGTCGAACAAACAGAAGTATGCCTGAGCAAGCGTCTTCAATGATTAGTTAACCGCCCTTGTAGACAGGTATCCGCGGATACGAGTGAACAGCCATATTGTAATATGGAAAAGAATGAAGATTTTCAAATATATGCATATTATTTGGAATGCATCTTTTGAGTTTGGATATGCCTGTTACTCTATCTCGAGTGTCTCTTGAGCCTTGTACATGGTGAACATCAGAGCATAAAAATAGCATAATAAAAAAGACAAAGAAGACAAGAGAAACAGAGGTAAACAACGCATGACCTACTTAGTAAGCTTGAGTAAATGGATAGCGGAACAGGATTTAAAAGAAATAACAAAAAACAAAACTTATTAAGAGCTACAAAGTGCAGGAAGTTGTGGATAGCCATGATCGTCTATGTTCTGAGGGGATACAGCACATAAAGAAGAAAATATTTAGTTATATATTAAAGATTTGCTTGATAGTAGCCTGACTATAACCAGTTAGACAGGGCTCCTAATGGCTGTGCATCTCTGTTCTTGAGCGGGAGTATTGAGGGAGTACCGCTTTCTAACGTTTGAAGGACGGACCATCTAAAGCAGCTTGAGAATCACATCTAAATATTTGCAATATATCGTAATCGGAGACTATCCGAGCGACTGGGTTAATCAACATGGAAATATTTCAAAATAGGCTCTACCTTCTTTGATTAAAACCGCTCACCGTATCACACAAATTTGCTGTAATGCATGTGCCTGGTCTACCTTTATCAAACTCTGTCATGATTGTGTTTCGTATATTTGTAACCCAGCATCACCTAGTTGGTTTACAGATCGTTCAATCAATCAATCAATCAATCAATCAATAATAATAATAATAATAATAATAATTAAACTATAGCTAACAAGCGAATGGATGTAAAAACGATAAAGATTCTCACTTGCCATCGCATGCATTATCGTTCATATGTGTTCAGATCCGAAGGAGATAGAGGATTAGTTCAACTAGAACGCATTTACAAGACCATACTTCACAAAGAACACAAAAGAAGAAACTTTATTTAGTAATAAAGGAAGTCAACAAATTCAAAAGGGAATTTCAAGTGGATAAAGAAGTGCAAATTGACCATAATATACCTGCTGCAGGGGCCAATAACCTAAAAAGGAAAACTAAGGCAAATGCAGTACACCAAATGCAAAACAATAGCAAGATAAGCCTCTTCTTAGTCAATATTATGTCCGTACCAAACAAACTGATGTAGACAAATCCTGTACTCATCAGGGGTTATATAGTGCAGGATTAAAAGCGGAATCAGAAGGTTTTCTTCTTGCTGCACAGGACCTAGAACTTATCATGTACACATACGAAAAATATTGTGTTAAGCCGAAATTTCTGTATTTATAATAATAATAATTTTGAGAACGTAATTAACACGTGATAGAAATCAGTAGAATTTAGCATGATTTTGTCTTGCAGCAACATTCATTATATGTTATTATAGGGACTTAAAGATGTGCGTTTTGGATATAGACTCGAAACGACAAATCGGGGAGCCGAGTTCGAATTCCATTTGAATTCATGCTATTCACTTAAGCACAAATACCTTTGAGAAAGGTATTAATCCGTCAATTCCCTCCACTTATGGGTTAAATAACAGGACATATTGGGTTCTATAGCCTTGGCTGGCAACCAGTCTACCACAGAAAGCAATGGCAACCTACTATGGCAGTTAACTGATATCGAATTGAGGATTTGTATATAAAAAAAAGTATATGCATCAAATCCCTGTAATCCCTAAAGTAAATTAATTGTAAAAAGCATACTTATGGGTACATCTCATATCTTGCGTGACTTTCTCTCCAGGCACTGACCACATTTGCATATTTTTCTTTTTCTGATTAGATGGTACCTTTTATTTTTTTTGTTGCATCTTTTGATAAAACTAAACAAAAAACAAACAAACAAACAAACAAAAAAGAACAAAAAAACAAAAAAGTCTTTAGTTGAGATTTGGGACAGCTTTTACTACCAAAAGCAATGGCAAAACAACAACAACAATCACAACAACAACAATAATAACAATAATAATAATTCTCTTATACTTGCCTCTCCTTTTGTTAGTTTGCACGACTGTTACGACCTGCCAATACCTCCTAAATAAAGGACTATTCCGTTTTCATATCGTGAAAAGAGGGGAAAAACACTACTTGGTTTCAGTAAGAAAAGGAAAAAAAAATGAAAAGAAAAAAGAAAGACGGGAAGATAAAAAATGTTTCACGTCTTTTTCAGTAAAAAGGAAAAGTTGTCAATTTAAAATCTTCATTTGTACCCACTTCTTAAAATAACAACCACCATTCATATTTGTGATTTTTATTGCAATATTTTCTTAAATTTATTAAGCTCAAATATTTAACGACCCGATAGAGAAATTTCTACGGATATTTGATTGTCGTAGAACTCGTCATGAGCTTATTCAATCATAAATTTAAGAATTAAGATTCATCAGAAAATTCATAGAGGAAAGCTGTGAAGTTTTCATAGGTTAAAACTAGTAATACTAATTTTTTTCGGTAACCTAATCATTTGCATGAATCGAAATTTTCATTTTGAAATTTGACTGAATATTCATCTAGAATAAGAATGGGATGTGCATTGTGGTGCAGTGGATATGACTCAGAACGACAAATCGGGGAGCCGAGTTCGAATTCCAGCTGAATTTCTTGTATTCACTTACGCACAGATACACTTGGGAAAAAGTATTAATCCATCTCTTCCCTCCAGTTATAGGATAGATTAAGTTCTATAGCCTTGGCTGGCAACCAGTCTACCACAGAAAGCAATGGCAACCTACTGCGGGATAATCTTTTGCCCAGTCATTCATGTCTCGAAAGAGACATGATCGCCCAAAGCGTGTATCACGTATGACACTCAACTGATTTTAAATTTAATCTACGCGAATGGGTTAAGTATGGTTCTTACTGTTTTCTTGCATTCACTTACGCACAAATACCCTTAGGAAAAGTATTAATCCGTCTCTTCACTCCAGATATAGGTTAAATAACAGGACAGATTGGGTTCTATAGCCTTGGCTGGCAACCAGTCTACAGCAGAAAACACTGGCAACCTACTGTGGGATATTCTTCTGCCCAGTCAGTCGTGTCTCGAATAAGACATGATCGCTCAAAGCGTGTATCGTGTATGGCACTTAACTGACTGACTGAATATAATAATTGAAAAAATAATTAAGGTTTCTACTTGGCATAAAGTGAGGGGTCCGTTTTATATTATTTTGAAGTAATAAACTGATCCCCCGAAATTACTAATTAATAATATAATACATCTCTTCAACCTCTACCTATGAGTCAAATAACAGGACAAATTGGGTTCTATAGCCTTGGCTGGCAACCAGTCTACCGCAGAAAGCAATGGCAACCTACTGCGGGATAATCTTCTGCCCAGTCAGTCATGTCTCTTTCGAGACATGATCGTCCATAGCGTGTATCATATATGGCATTTAACTGACTATAATATAATAGTTGAAAACATGATTAAGGCTTCTGCTGGGCATAAAGTGGGGAATCAAGCTTATATTGTCATGAAGTAATAAACTGATCCCCCACTAATTACTACTTAATGAAATAATACATCTCTTCCCCCTCTACCTATGAGTCAAATAACAGGACATATTGGGTTCTATATCCTTGGCCGGCAACCAGTCTACCGCAGAAAGCAATGGCAACCTACTGCGGGACAATTTTCTGTCCAGTCAGTCATGTCTTTTTCGAGACATGATCGCCCAAAGCGTGTATCACGTATGGCACTTAACTGACTGACTATACAGATGAGCAATTCTCTCTCATTTTTGTAATGGTTAAAAGATACATAGCATGATGAATAACCCGGTCATTCGTGGTCAATATGTGTAAAACACTTACGGGTAACCAGTGAATCAAATTAACAATTAATAATAAACAATTTCGAAAGCAAATAACACTAGGAAACCTTAAATGTCATTTTCAATTATATTCATATACGCTAAATAATAATAATAAAAAAATGAAGTAAAAGGTTTGATTGAAACAGACGAAGAACATCGGTGGACTCATGACCATGTCCTCTGGAGTCCGATGACCTTTTTTTGGAAATGACCTCGAATAGTAAACCACATTAACCCTTCCATCACGATCGGACTGGAAAGAAGTCTGGACGACGACGACTTAAAATTGTTAAGCCGTCAACAAATGGACTTTCTCTCTTACCCACCATTTGCCTATTAATTTACAGAAACAGCTTTAAGTGCCTCTTGCAAACAGTCCCACTTACAACGAGTCCCTTGCCCTCCTCTCATCCCGTTTGTCAGGTTTTCACTATCACAACGTTACGACCCATCACAATAACCTCGATTAAAAGTTGTTTTTTTATTTTATTACTTTTTCCCCGGCTGTAAATTCCCAAACAAATCCCACCGCAGAGAACGTTCTTATTTTATCCAAACCCTAAGAATATGAATAATTTTGCCAATAAAAATTAACCGCCAGCGAATATTCTACAGTCTCTCAAGTAAGATTCTGAGATATATATATATATATATATATATATATACTAGCAGTTTAGCCCGGTTTCACTTGGGGAGCTTAAGGAATAATGAGAATAAAAAAACATATGATAAATTTACATAGCAAATACTTACACAACGTCTACCTTCGTCACTTTTATGGATATAGATTAGCCCGGTTTCACTCGGGTAGTTTAAGGAATAATAAGAATAAAAAAAACATATCATGAATTTATATAGCAAATACTTACACAACGTCCACCTTCGTCACTTTTATAAATATAGATAACAATGTAGAATGTCTCTATTGGATAAGGGTGGGAGAAGCAGGGGCAACATATATAAATATAGATAATATAAAATGGGGTGATCGATTCTATATTATCATCAATACATAAACTGATCCCTGACTTTGTGGAGTGATAATATATATTTTTTCTACCCCTAATTTTGGCTTTCTGAAAAATTTCAAGGTGTCGTTAGCGTTCTACAATTTTGATCTACATCTGAGCGCAACTCTCGTCGAGCTAGACCGCAAAATGCAGACGCTAAGTCGAATCTGTCAAGCTAACAAATACTTACACAACGTCCACCCTCGTCACTTTTATATATATATATATATATATATATATATATATATATATATACAGAGAGAGAGAGAGAGAGAGAGAGAGAGAGAGAGAGCGAGAGAGAGAGAGAGAAACAGACAGACACAGAGAAACAAGAATGAAAAATATAAAATTATATCAGAATCAGTTAGTTAAGTGCCGTACGTGATACACGATTAGGCGATCATATCTCAAAAGAGACATGACTGATTAGGCAGAAGATTTTCCCGCAATAGGTTGCCATCGCTTTCTGCGATAGACTCGTTGCCAACCAAGGCTATAGAACCCAATCTGTTCTCCTATTTAACCCATAGTTGGAGGAAGAAGCAACAAGTTAATACTTTTCACAAGAATATTTACACGTAAGTGAATGCAACGAATTTAACTGGTAACTAAAATAATAAGCGAAAGAAAGAAAATAATATTGTGAAAAAATATATTTTGACAGAAAGAATAAAAAAGTATATTGTGAAAAATATATTGTGATAGAAAGAAAGAAAATGATATTGTGAAGAAATATATTGTGATAGAAAGAAAGAAAATGATATTGTGAAGAAATATATTGTGACAGAAAGAAGAAAATGTATATTGTTTTTATTCAAAACCTTTTTCAAGCAAGTAACGGCCTTATAGATGATATCACTTAAATATATACAAAAAGAGAAAAATACGATAAACACTTGATACACTTAGCTTCAAAACGTTCGCTGTGTTTAAATTCGAAACATTGCAGTCTATCAGCATTTTATCATGTTTTAAAATTTTTATTGTTTTTAATTAAGACGCGTAAATATTCTCAGGAAACGGAATACGTTTTGTTATCCGAGTCCTAAATTTATTCTTGAAGATTCCGACGTTTACCGTCTGGCCATGAGACCCGGTTTCGAATCTCTCCATGGTCGATTTGTCAAGGAGCGAACTTCTTGATAAGATCAGCTTGCACCTTTGGAAAGTGCTCGAAAACTATATCACGGATTAACCAAAGTCTTGTGCGCAAAAGTGGGTAGATAGAGCTGTTCCGAAGCCGTCTATGGTTGTCCTAGCACGAAGTAACAAGTCATCGAGACAGAGGGTGTGAGCGTGCTGGTCTTGTTAAAAACAAAATGATTATGCTGGATTATGCGCTCACTACCGGAAACTTAAATTAAGTTCTGATCAGCATTGTTGCAGTTTAAATTACGGGTGGCCTCTGTAATTGTTATTTTCAAGCCACCCTAGAAATGGGGTTGTTCTCATGAACGAGTATCCCGCCACTATGTATGTACGTATTTATAACAGCGTATGTATCAACTCATAACGCTTGTGCGTTATTATTTAACGGTCAGCTGAACTCGATATCGATTTTATATAGTTGGTTAGTTTGGACAGGGGTCAACTCGGAATGCATGTGCGTTATTATTTAAGGGTCAGCTGAACTAGATATCGATTTTATATAGTTGGTTATTTTGGACTGGGGTCAACTCGGAATGCATGTCCGTTATTATTAAAGGGTCAGCTGAACTCGATATCGATTTTATATAGTTGGTTATTTTGGACAGGGGTCAACTCGGAATGCATGTGCCCTATTATTTAAGGGTCAGCTGAACTCGATATCGATTTTATATAGTTGGTTATTTTGGACTGGGGTCAACTCGGAATGCATGTGCCCTATTATTTAAGGGTCAGTTGAACTCGATATCGATTTTATATAGTTGGTTAGTTTGGAGAGGGGTCAACTCGGAATGCATGTACCCTATTATTTAAGGGTCAGCTGAAATCGATATCGATTTTATATAGTTGGTTATTTTGGACTGGGGTCAACTCGGAATGCATATGCGTTATTATTAAAGGGTCAGCTGAACTCGATATCGATTTTATATCGTTGGCTATTTTGGACTGTGGTCAACTCGGAATACATGTGCGTTATTATTAAAGGGTCAATGAACTCGATATCCGATTTTATATAGTTGGTTATTTTTGGACGGGGTCAACTCGGAATGCATATGCGTTATTATTTAAGGGTCAGTTTGAACTTGATATCGATTTTATATAGTTGGTTATTGTGGACTGGAGGTCAACTGGGAATGCATGTGCGTTATTGACTGGGGTCAGTTGAACCTAACATCGATTTTATACTCGTTGGTTATTGTGGACTGGGGTCAACTGGGAATGCATGTGCGTTATTATTGTTAAGGTCAGTTGAACCTAACATCGATTTAAATATAGTTGGTTATTTTGGACTGGGGTCAACTGGGAATGCATGTGCGTTATTGTTGGGGTCAGTTGAACTTGATATCGATTTTATATAGTTGGTTATTTTGGACTGGGGTCAACTCGGAATGCATATGCGTTATTATTTAGAGATCAGTTGAACTTGATATCGATTTTATATAGTTGGTTATTTTGGACTGGGGTCAACTCGGAATGCATATGCGTTATTATTTGAGGTCAGTTGAACTTGATATCGATTTTATATAATTGGTTATTTTGGACTGAGGTCAACTCGGAATGCATATGCGTTATTCTCCTTTGAGGTCAGTTGAACTTGATAGTTTTATATAGTTGGTGTATTTTGGACGGTCAACTCGGAATGCATATGCGTTATTATTTAAGGGTCAGTTAGAACTTGATATCGATTTTATATAGTTGGTTATTTTGGACCAGGGGTCAACTCGGAATGCATATGTACGTTATTATTTAAGGGTCAGTTGAACTTGATATCGATTTCTCTTTCGATTGGATTATTTTGGACTGGGGTCAACTTTCGAATGCATATGCGTTATTATTTTAAGGTCAGTTGAACTTGATATCGATGATTTATATAGTTGGCTATTTTGGACTGGGGTCAACTCGGAATGCATGTGCGTTATTATTTAAGGGTCAGTTAAAGCTTGATATCAATTTTTATATAGTTATTATTTTGGACTGGGGTCAACTCGGAATGCACCATCAATTATTATTTAAGGGTCAGTTGAACTTGATATCGATTTTATATAGTTGGTTATTTTGGACTGGGGTCAACTCGGAATGCATATGCGTTATTATTTAAGGGTCAGTTGAACTTGATATCGATTTTATATAGTTGGTTATTTTGGACTGGGGTCAACTCAGATATATGCGTTATTGTTAAGGTCAGTTGAACTTGATATCAATTTTATATAGTTGGTTATTTTGGACTGGGGTCAACTCGAATGCATATGCGTTATTATTTAAGGGTCAGTTGAACTTGATATCGATTTTATATAGTTGGCTATTTTGGACTGGGGTCAACACTCAGATGCATGTGCGTTATTGTTAGGGGTCAGTTGAACTTGATATCGATTTTATATAGTTGGTTATTTTGGACTAGGGTCAACTCGGAATGCATGTGCGTTATTATTTGGTCAGTTGAACTTGATATCGATTTTATATAGTTGGCTATTTTGGACTGGGGTCAACTCGGAATGCATGTCGTTATTATTTAGGGGTCAAGTTGAACTTGATATCGATTTTATATAGTTGGTTATTTTGGACTGGGGTCAACTCGGAATGCATGTGCGTTATTGCTTCCAAGGGTCAGTTGAACTTGATATCGATTTCATATGAATTTAGCTCATATTTTGGACTGGGGTCAACTCGGAATGCATATGCGTTATTATTTAAGAGTCAGTTGAACTTGATATCGATTTTATATAGTTGGCTATTTTGGACTGGGGATCAACTCGGAATGCATGTGCGTTATTATTTAAGGGTCAGTTGAACTTGATATCGATTTTATATAGTTGGTTATTTTGGACTGGGGTCAACTCGGAATACATGTGCGTTATAATTTCAGGGTCAGCTGAACTTGATATCGATTTAATATAGTTGGTTATTTTGGACTGGGGTCAACTCGGAATGCATCCATGCGTTATTATTTGGTCGGGTCTGAACTTGATATCGATTTTATATAGTTGGTTATTTTGGACTGGGGTCAACTCGGAATGCGTATGCGTTATTATTTTGGGAGTCAGTTGAACTTGATATCGATTTTATATAGTTGGTTATTTTGGACTGGGGTCAACTCGGAATGCATATGCGTTATTATTTAAGGGTCAGTTGAACTTGATATCGATTTTATATAGTTGGCTATTTTGGACTGAGGTCAACTCGGAATGCATGTGCATTGTGTTGGTCAGTTGAACTTGATATCAATTTATATAGTTGGTTATTTTGGACTGGGGTCAACTCGGAATGCATGTGGAAATTTATTATTTAAGGGTCAGTTGAACTTGATATCGATTTTATATAGTTGGCTATTTTGGATAGGTCAACTCGGAATGCATGCGTTATTATTTAGGGTCGATTGAACTTGATATCGATTTTATATAGTTGGTTATTTTGGACTGGGGTCAACTCGGAATGCATGTGCATTGTTATTTAAGGGTCAGTTGAACTTGATATCGATTTTATATAGTTGGTTATTTTGGACTGGGGGTCAACTCGGAATACATGCCGTTATAATTTCAGGGTTAAAGCTGAACTTGATATCGATTTAATACTATAGTTGGTTATTTTGGACTGGGGTCAACTCGGAATGCATGTGCGTTATTATTTAAGGGTCAGTTGTGAACTTGATATCGATTTTATAGTTGGTTATTTTGGACTGGGGTCAACTCGGAATGCATATGCATTATTATTTAAGGGTCAGTTGAACTTGATATCGATTTTATATAGTTGGTTATTTTGGACTGGGGTCAACTGGGAATGCATGTGCGTTATTATTTGAGGTCAGTTGAACCTAACATCGATTTTATATAGTTGGTTATTTTGGACTGGGGTCAACTCGGAATGCATGTGCGTTATTATTTAAGGGTCAGTTGAACTTGATATCGATTTTATATAGTTAGTTATTTTGGACTAGGGTCAACTCGGAATGCATGTGCGTTATTATTTAAGGGTCAGTTGAACTTGATATCGTTTATATAGTTGGTTATTTTGGACAGGGGTCAACTCGGAATACATGTGCGTTATAATTTCAGGGTCAATGAACTTGAGTATCGATTTAATATAGTTGGTTATTTTGGACTGGGGTCAACTCGGAATGCATGTGCGTTATTATTTTGAGGTCAGTTGAGCCAGTATAGTTTTATATAGTTGGTTATTTTGGACTGGGGTCAACTCGAATGCATGTGCATTGGCTATTTAAGGGTCAGTTAGACTTGATATCGATTTTATATAGTTGGTTATTTTGGACTAAGGTCCAACTCGGAATGCGTAATGCGTTATTATTTAAGGGTCAGTTGAACTTGATATCGATTTTATAGTTGGTTATTTTGGACTGGGGTCAACTCGGAATGCATGTGCGTTATTATTTAAGGGTCGGTTGAACTTAGTATCGATTTATATAGTTGGTTATTTTGGACTGAGGTCAACTCGGAATGCATGTGCGTTATTATTTAAGGGTCAGTTGAACTTGATATCGATTTTTTGGACCAACAACCGTGAATGTACGGTGTTATTTACATTAGTTGAACTCGATATCGATTTTTGCATAGTAGTTATTATTTCGGACCTGGGTCAACCTGTTCGCATGCGTTAGTTATTTACATTAGTTGAACTTGATATCGATTTTAACAGAAGTTAATATTTTGGACTTAGTCAATCCGAATGCATGTGGCGTTAATATTTGCTGTTTCAGTTGAACTTGATATCGATTTTATATAAAGTGGCTATTTTGGACTGGGGTCAACCGGAATGCACAAAGTTATTATTTAAGGTCATTGAATTTGATATCGATTTTGTTATAGTTGGTTATTTTGGACTAGTCAACTCGAATGCATGTGCGTTACGGTATTGGCGCAGGTCAGTTGAACTTGATATCGATTTTAGAGATATTATTATTTCGACTGGGGTCAACTGAAACAATGTTATTATTAAGGTCAATGAATTTGATATCGATTTTATATAGTTATTATTTATGAAACAACCTTGAATATGTGCGTTATAATTTATGCATTGCTGAACCTGATATCGCGACTAATATAGTTGGTTATTTTGATCAAATGTTCCAATGCATAAAAGTTATTATTTATGCAACGTTGAACTTGATATCGATTTTGCTATTAGATATTTGGACTGGGGTCAACCTCGAATGCATGTGCGTTATTATTTACAATGTTGAACTTGATATCGATTTTATAATAGTTGGTTATTTTGGACAGGGGTCAACTCGGAACACATGTGCGTTATAATTTCAGGGTCAGCTGAACTTGATATCGATTTACCATAGTTGGTTTTGGACTGGGGTCAACTCGGAATGCATGTGCCCTATTATTTGTTGCAGTCAGTTGAACGATATCGATTTACACATATTGGACCAACAACTCGGAATGCATGTGCGTTATTATTTACAATACGGAACTGATATCGATTTTATATAGTTGTTGCTCGGACTTGGGGTCAACCCCATCGCAGCGTTATTATTTACGGTCAGTTGAACTTTGAGTATTTCGATTTTATATAGTTGTCATTTTGACAGGGGTCAACTCGAATACATGTGCGTTATAATTTCAGGGTCAGTTGAACTTGATATCGATTTAATATAAGTTGCTATTTTGGACTGTATTTAACTGGGAATGCATGTGCGTTATTATTGGCGGTCAGTTGAACCTTGATATCGATTTTATATAGTTGGTTATTTTGGACTGGGGTCAACTGAACGCATGTTATTATTTAAGGGTCAGTTGAACTTGATATCGATTTTATATAGTTGGTTATTTTCGGATAGGTCAACTCGGAATGCATGTGCGTTATTATTTAAGGGTCAGTTGAACTTTGATATCGATTTTATATAGTTGGTTATTTTGGACTGGGGTCAACCTTGGAATGTATGCGGAGTATTACAACAGTTGAACTTGATATCGATTTTATGGTTGGTTATTTTGGACAGGGGTCAACTCGGAACACATGTGCGTTATACTTCAGTCAGCTGAACTTGATATCGATTTAATATAGTTGGTTATTTTGGACTGTGGTCAACCAATGTATGCGTTATTATTTAAGGGTCAGTTGAACTATTTATCGATTTCTTTATATAGTTATTTTGGATCAGTCAACCTGCCGCATGTGCGTTATTATTTAAGGGTCATTGAACTTGATATCGATTTTACATAGTTGGTTATTTTTGGACTGTAACAACCTGTTCATGTGCTGGCACGGTGGTCAGCTGAACTTGATATCGATTTAATATAGCGGTTATTTTGGACTGGGGCTCAACCGAATGCATGCAAAGAAGGTCAAGGGTCAGTTGAACTTTAGGTATCGATTTATGAAGCGGTTATTTTGGACTAACAACTCGAATGCATATGTGTTATTATTTAAGGGTCAGTTGAACTTGATATCGATTTTATATGGTTACATATTTTCCGGATTTGGGTCAATCAAATGGCAAAAGTGTTATTATTTACAAATAAATAACCTAATATCGATTTTATATGGTTGTCATTTTGGACTGGGGTCAACTCGGAATGGCATGCGTTATTATTTAAGGGTCAGCTGAACTTGATATCGATTTTATATAGTTGGTTATTTTGGACTGGGGTCAACTCGGAAGGTCATATGCGTTATAATTAGGTCATTGAACCTTGATATCGATTTTATATAGTTGTTATTTTGGATCAGTCAACTCGAATGCATATGCGTTATTATTTAAGGTCAGTTGAACTTGATATCGATTTTATAGTTATTATTTTGGATTGGGGTCAACTCGAATGCATATGCGTTATTATTTATGGTCAGTTGAATCTGATATCGATTTTATATAGCTGCTTTGCTGGACTGGGGTCAACTGGGAATGCAGGTTATTATTTATTAGTCAGTTGAACCAACATCTATTTTATATAGTTAGTTATTTTGGACTGGGGTCAACTCGAATACATGTGCGTTATAATTTCAGGTCATTGAACTTGATATCGATTTAATATAGTTGGTTATTTCCGACTCAGTCAACTCCGAATGTATGCGTTATTATTTAAGGGTCAGTTGAACTTGATATCGATTTTATATAGTTGGTTATTTTTGACCGGGGTCAACTCTGGAATGCATATGTGTTATTATTTACGGTCAGTTGAACTTGATATCGATTTTATATAGTTGGTTATTTTGGACTGGGGTCAACTCGAATGCATATGCGTTATTATTTAAGGGTCAGTTGAACTTGATATCGATTTTATAGCGGTTATTTTGGACTGGGGTCAATCAGAAATGCATGTGCTCCTATTGAACAAGGGTCAACAAGAATGGATGATTGATTGATACAGTTATTATTTAATTGGGTCAACTGGGAGCGCATGTGCCCTATTATTTACACGTTTTATCCCGATATCGATTTTATAGTTGGTTATTTTGGACCGGGGTCAACTCGGAATGCACATGCGTTATTATTTGCTACTAGTTGAACGACATCGATTTTATATAGTTGGTTATTTTGAACAAATAATCAAATGCATGCCCTATTACTAAGGGTCAGTTGAACTTGGATATCGATTTAGAGATATTATTGACCGTCAACTCGAATACATGTGTTATAATTTCAGGGTCAGCTGAACTTGATATCGATTTAATATAGTTGTCATTTTGGACTGGGGTCAACCTCCTGAATGCATGCGTTATTATTTACGTCATTAACTTAGATATCGATTTTATATATTGGTTATTTTGGACTGGGGTCAACTGGAATGAACAAGGGCATATTATTTAAGGGTCAAGTTGAACTTGATATCGATTTTACAAGGTTATTACCAACTGGGGTCAACTCTAATGCATATGCGTTATTATTTAAGGGTCAGTTGAACTTGATATCGATTTTATATAGTTGGCTATTTTGGACTGGGGTCAACTCGGAATGCATGTGCGTTATAATTAAGGGTCAGTTGAACTCGATATCGATTTTATATAGTTGGTTATTTTGGAGTAGGGTTAAATCGGAATACCATGTTGCACCAAACTGATGAGTGAGGAAGACTACAAAAATAACAAAGACTGGGTTTTACCAAAAAAATCTTCAGGAAAGAACAAATTCAGAACAAGCTTACGCCAAAAATTTATGGAAAAGTAGTACTTTCAAAAAACTTAATTTTACTATCAAGCCTCCTGATAAGTGGATACGATCTAAGCGAAAATTCGAGTAGGTATAAGACAAGTAAACTTTTAATTTTAATTGTTATTAGTATAAATGAAGGAATATATATATATATATATATTAGAATGTCTTTTAAGAAATTTAAGTTTACTTTAAAGCCTCATGATGAGTGGATGCAATCTCCACGAAATTCCGAATAGGGATAAGATAAATGAATATTTCATGTTATTTGTTATTATTACAAAGGAAGAAAAATGAACAAAAATTTATCTTCCAATTACTCACAATATACTTGTGTTTTAAAATTTAGCTAAGCAATTACTTCCCCTACCTACCACTACTAACTGAAGGGTTAAGCCACATACCTCCCACTACCAGAGAATAAAGTACTATTAAAATTCAGCTCGCTTAACCCTATAAAAACCAGTATCCCCCAACCTCTTCCTTTACTAGAACAAGCCTCAGGGCTTAGAATTTTTCCTCATTCTTTGTTTAAAAAGGGCCGAGAATGCATGTCTTAAAATGACATGTTGAAAATGGCTATTTTCCCTCTATATTTTATCTGAATTTTCAGATCTATCTATCTATCTATCTATCTATCTATCTATCTATCTATCTATCTATCTATCTCAGTCTGTTCATATCTATCTATCTATCTATCTATCTATCTATCTATCTATCTATCTATCTCAGTCTGTTCATATCTATCTATCTATCTATCTAAGTCTGTTCATATCTATCTATCTATCTATCTAAGTCTGTTCATATCTATCTATCTATCTATCTATCTATCTAGTCTATCGTATCTATCTATCTATCTATCTATCTATCTATCTATCTATCTATCTATCTATCTATCTATCTCAGTCTGTTCATATCTATCTATCTATCTATCTATCTATCTATCTATCTATCTATCTCAGTCTGTTCATATCTATCTATCTATCTATCTATCTATCTATCTATCTATCTATCTCATCTCAGTCTGTTCTATCTATCTATCTATCTATCTATCTATCTATCACACACAAATGAATAAGGAACGAAGAAATATTTCCAACGTTCAAAACATTAATTTAAAACAGTGCTCAATATAAAAATAGAGCAATGAATAGTTATTATAAATTATATTTTAGAATATGTCCAAACTACAATCTACTACAAAATTGTACATTTTGTTTCGACATTGAAAGAACAATTTCTCATCAGGTAGTTTACTATCATTATTAACCACCTGATGAGACATTGTTTTTTCAATGTCGAAGCAAAGTATACAATTTTATAGTAGATTGTAGTTTGTACATGTTTTAAAGTATAATATATATATATATATATATATATATATATATATATAGTGGAAGCTAGTGTATGCGAACCCCGTCATCAGTGACCACCTGCTATTAACGACCGTTTTTCTATGTACGGACGACTTACTAATGTTAATTAACCTCCAGTGAGCGACCTCTTCCAAAATCATGAAAGAATGAAAATCACTGGTCAAGCGACCACTTTAACAAAAATTCATTTTGGCAGTACAGTCCTAACTTCTAAATTAAGAGAATTTAAGTTAGCAATCTATTTCATTTTCTTTTAATCTAAGCCAGAAACACTTTCTCGTTGTTTTGTTATTGTAGTGAAATGTCTATTTTTATTATTTGTTGAAATGGTGGTGGTCAAACGGTGGCTGTCTTGTATTGATATCTGCTTATTACATTACGAGTTCAAGAAATCTGTCGGTTTCTGTACCAATTTGGATAAATTCGGGCGTAGGGAAAAAATCACATCTATGTGAAATTTTAATTTTCAATATTTATCTCTTTCATTATCATTATTTTTCTTAATCATTTTAGTATATCTCTCTTTCTCTTTCTCTCTCTCTTTCTCTCTCTCTCTCTCTCTCTACCTTAATCGTTGTCATGTTTTTCTTGTATGTGTGTTTATTTTCCATATATTTACGCAGATACTCTTTTACTATCACTCACTTCTAAGAAAAAATTGAAAATGTATACATCGCAAACTTTTCCAATGTACATTAGTTGTTACTGTGTATTTGTTCAATTAGACCCGTATGTGCGTTGTGGTGCACGGATATCAACTCGGAACGAGAAACTGGGGTGCCGAGTTCGAATTCCAATTGAATTCCTTGCATTCACTTACGCACAAATACCCTTGGGAAAGCTATTAATCTGTCTCTTCCCTCCAGTTATTGGTTAAATAATAGGACAAATTGGGTTCTTTAGCCTTGGCTGGCAACTAGTCTACCGCAGAAAGCAATGGTAATCTACTGCGGGATAATCTACTGCCCAGTCAGTCATGTCTCTTTCGAGACATGAACACCCAAAGCATGTGTCACGTATGGCACCTTACTGACTGACTGTCAGTATCCCCAGCAGCTTAGGTGACGATACTGACCGTTTAATGCGATGATAATGATTTCTCAGCAGCCCCTTGTTAAGAAAAAGGAAAGTTTTGGTTTTCACAAAAACAGAACTATAACTGTTTTCATCTAGAGTCAATTTACGTACATTAAATGCATATTCTTTAAAGGTTACTTAGTATCACTTTTAACAGTTTTATTATTTTCAGTCTAATAAATAAATTCCCATGGTTCTTGTTCTTAGTCAGTGTATAAAAATATTTAATCCCTCTATCATAATATCTCTTGTTGCAATAACATTTGAAATACCAAATGGTGTCACAATGGTCATGGGTTGATTATGTCACCATGGATGATGCCATGATCACAAATAAAACCCTGGGAGACAATTGGGGAAATCTGACACAAGAACCAATAGAATCTGACAACGAGGAAGAAGAAATGAGCCCATGAGCCCATTCGAGATGCGATAACTTACAGGGTTGCCAGTGCCCATATCGGAGATCTGAAATTATTTACTTTGGTTCATGAAGACCAAGAAATGGTGGACCAAATAAATAAGTGCCAAAATCAATTAGAATCGAAGTGGTCACATTACAAAAAAAAATAAAAATAAAAATAAAAATTAAAACTACACCAATGTGAATAAATAATTTATATTTCTTTTGTTAAATATATTTCGTTGTAAATAGGTTTTTAATATTAAAAAAATAATTCTGCTGAATAAATATTTTTCAAAAGTAGACCATCTTATGTTCTCATTTATTCCTTACCAGATTACATGGTAAAATACTAAAATATATACATTCTGGAGAGTGAAATATACGATCATGTGAAGGATAGGTTACAAGTGTTTAGTGAGCGACCACCTGTCTTATGCGACCAGTTTTTTGATAGCAGTATGGGTGGTCGCATACAGCAGGTTACAATGTATATATATTGAAAAAGAAAGAGTGAAAGAAAGAGATAAAAGGAATAAGAAAAAGATCAAAGAAGGACGCTGATTGACTAAATGCCTGAGGAAGTTTGTCACAACCAAGCACACCCACACAACAACACCCACATTAAGATACATGCACACACAGTTTATGAATGAATGTTAATTCTTAATGTGAGTATTACTAAAATAAACAAGCAAAAAAAGAAATATGTTTTTCTTTCAGTCAAAGTCATTGGCAATTTGCGTGTATTTAACAAAGCTGAGAAGGATTCTGCCCAGTGAAGAACCTTGCTTTTCTGTTACATCAAATGTTATGCAATGGGAAGACAGTTGCTACAATTTCGGCAATTAGATAGAAATAAGAATCAGTCACTCAGTTAAGTGCCATACGTGATACACGCTTTGGGCGTTCATGTTTCGAAAGAGACATGACTAACTGGGCAGAAGATTATCACGCAGTTGGTTGCCATTGCTTTCTGCGTTAGACTGGTTGCCGACCAAGGCTATAGAACCCAATCTGTCCTGTTATTTAACCCATAACTGGAAGGAATAGACGGATTAATAACTTTCCCAAGGGTATTTTCGCGTAAGTGAATGCAATGAATTCAGCTGGAATTCGATTTCTCGTTCCGAGCCGATATCCAATGCGCCACAACGCACATCCCGAAATAAGAATAAAACAACAAAAAATATCAATACTTTTTTAATGGCATATTAAATTTTCCGGGAAATTTAATGCTAAATAGTGTCGTACAATAAATAGATATATGACTGGTTTGATTAGCAAAATTAAATTTTCCGGGAAATTTAATGCTGAAAAGTGTCGTACAATAAATAGATATATGACTGGTTTGATTAGCAAAATTAAATTTTCCGGGAAATTTAATGCTGAATAGTGTCGTACAATAAATAGATATATGACTGGTTTGATTAGCAAAATTAAATTTTCCGGGAAATTTAATGCTGAATAGTGTCGTACAATAAATAGATATATGACTGGTTTGATTAGCAAAATTAAATTTTCCGGGAAATTTAATGCTGAATAGTGTCGTACAATAAATAGATATATGACTGGTTTGATTAGCAAAATTAAATTTTCCGGGAAATTTAATGCTGAATAGTGTCGTACAATAAATAGATATATGACTGGTTTGATTAGCAAAATTAAATTTTCCGGGAAATTCAACAGGAGTAAAAGTTTATCCCTTATTTCTTGTTTAGAATATGATTTACCGGCTCCTTTCTTTATTTCATAGCCTTAATGATTTAACTGTCTTAACTTTTTGAGGATCTGACTGAAAAGTTGTTCACATTTTTCTACTTATTGCATTCGTAAGAAGCCTGAACACTTTGGTAGCGCTTAGAGGGGCTGCTCTTGTCAACGGTCACATAATATCGGGTTATTAGTCGTGTTTTGTCGCGCAGGGATAGGTGTCCTTGAGAGTACATCCGGTGAGCAACCCCGAAGTCACATTATAACTTAGTCTTAGCTAACTTCTGGCTATTTTTAGCCTTCTTGTCTGAAAAACATAATATTGTTCTTTTATTGTTTGATCCCTCTAATAATGTTTTCTTTTTACATTCTCTCTCACTCAGTAATCCCTTGCGTATTTATCGCCTTGCTTGTGGTGAAACGATTACAAAAATTAGTTCTAGGCTCCAAATGATGCAAACTTCAGTCGAGAAACAGTAGGTACACAGAACCTTGACTGTTTTGCAGGTTATATCTGCACACTGGAACGAACTATTGGCGCTCTATCCAGGACGGCGATAACTCGGCGGAGGGCTTCAAAGATTGAAGCTAATGGCCAGCGAAGAAGATTCTCCGATGCAATCAACATTCTCATGTCTGTAACAAAAGGTGAGCTTTCAAGTCGTTGGACATCACCTGTGATCTGATCTGGAGAGGGATGGTCTCCGCTAGGCTTGCATTAACCAAGACACACTAGGCATGAATGAATACTTACCGAGACATATGGGTCCTGGGCATGACAGTAAACTGCATCCGACAGCAAAGCCTCTGATTTGGAGGTTGTGATGAGCATGGAACGACCTCTTAATTGCTGTTGTTCCCAGGTCCACCCTGACCTGGAGTGGTAGCACCTGTTAGGGTCCCAGCTATGGGCAAATAGACTGGGGTCAAAACACCATGAAAGTATAAAAATACACTTTTATAGAAATACTAACAGTATAGCCCGGCGTTGCTCGGGTGTAATGAAAGCTTTAAAACTAATCCATGGTCCTGGAGCTCAGACTCTTTGGACGTTGGCACGAAAGCAATTGTTGTTTCCAGTTAAAAAAAAATCGTAGACTGAAAGAAAAATTAACACAAACACCTTGTCTTATATATATATATATATATATATATATATATATATATTATCGACTTTCTGTACTATTGTAAAAGCTGCAACTTTGAAACTTCTGAATATCGTTTTTTATGTCTTTATCTATGAGTGTATCAAATTTGATTAAAATCGGATCACTCCTTCTATAACCCGATTTTTTCGATTATCGATTTTCGATATTTATCGGGGGTACCTTGACACAAAACCTAGCTAAGAACACTCGCTGACGCATATAGTACAACTGTGTAAATTTTCAAGAAAATCGGTTCAGCCGTTTCGGAGTCTATAGGTAACGGACACACACACACACACACACACACACACACACACACACACACAGAGACAAAGTTTCATTTATAAATAACTTTTGATATACATAGACTTTTATAGAAAAATATACATTTTTGAAGAAAACATTATTACCATAACACATTTTTGAAAGAAAAAAAATTATTCTCAGTAAAACATTTTTGAATACAAAACTAAAAGACATTTTCAGTTTTCTAAAATAAAAATGAATAAAAACAAAAGATTTTTCATTAAAATTTGACTAAATCAACCTTCTCACTATAACCGAACATTAAAAAGAACCTTAAAATCCCACCTTTTCGGTATTAAACAACCCACACAGGTTGATATGTTGTTAAACAAAACTCAAGCCAACATGCAAACAAAATTACCGAGACATGAAAGGGAGCTAGTCAGGTACTCAGTTGCGCAGTGACCATACGACCACCCATGTTCATGAGACTGATGATGATGATGATGATGATGATGATGTACAGACTGAAATAATAAATAAGGTATTTAAGGAAATAAAAAGAAAAACTCTATTAGTTGCAAAAAAAACAAACAAACTGCATGATGGTCAGCAAAATAGTCAGTCTCTAAGTTGTGAATTACGTATTGGGGACGTCAAAATCAAACAGGCGCAGAAATTCAAATTATCTGAGGAGGTAACTAAAGTTTTTAAGTTTCAGTCAGTTACGTGTCATACGTGATACACGCTTTGGGCGATCATATCTGCACAGAAGATTATCCCGCAGTAGGTTGTCATTGCTTTCTACAGTAGACTGGTTGCCAGCCAAGGCTATAGAACCCAATCTGTTCTATTATTTAACCCATAACAAGGGTATTTGTGCGTAAGTGAATGCAAGGAATTCAACTGGAATTCGAACTCGGCTCCCCGATTTGTCGTTACGAGTCGATATCCACTGCACCACAATGCACGTCCCATATTTAATATTTCATTTATTTCATATACTTGGCCGTATTTCAAACCGAATTTAAATTAACTAGAATTATTTTTCTGGTTTTAAGTAAAATCTCTAAATTCTTCTATATTGACAAATCTGTTAACACATATTTGAAGGAAGAAAACAAAAAGCCTGTATGAATAGATGGCTGAACAGAGAGTGGGTGAAATATAAGCTGTCAAAATTGGTAAAAACTACAAGGGATTAATTTTGGAAAGCCATCATTGTACACACCCAGATGGAACAGGGCACAAAAAGAATAAGTTTCTTTTTTGTCATTAAAATAAATTAAACATTGACAGTCCTTTTATTGTTATAAGTATTAAACCTCAATCAGATATTGTATGTCTTTCATCACTCAAAAACTATCACCACTTCCTTGCATATCCTATCTGCACCAATTCACACTCCAGCTCGACAAACTTAAATCCACTTTAACACTGGCACTAATCCGTCAGTTTCTTCCACTTACTTGAAGGGTCTTAATTAAAAATCCTCGCCGAACCCTCGATTTAACAATTTCCGATTATCAATTTATTTGTCGGACTCTCCTTTAACCTCTCAACCCCAAATTTCAGTGTTGACTCCATCATCAGCATCAATTATTGAAAACGATTCCAAAAATAAAATGCCCACAACAACACACGTATGTGTACGAGGTCACTTCGACGTGGTGTCATGGTTTACAAGCAAGTCTCGCTAGGACCTATAACAACTGAGTGGTGAGTTCGATCCTCACTGGGACCCATGCTTTCGGCCTTGTGCCACATCTAAGCGACACTTGGTGGTGGTGCAATGGTTAGCAGGCTTGTGTCGGTAGATCAATTACAATTATTCTATCTATTTATCTATCTATCTATTTCAGTGTATTCATATCTATCTCAGTGTATTCATATCTATCTATCTATCTATCTATCTATCTATCTATCTATCTATCTATCATAGGGACCTGAAAGCGATTGGCATGGAGATCGAGAGGTAGGAAGATGTCACCAATTATCGCTTGGGCTGGAGACGCGATTTACACCAAAGTTTGAAGCGAGGAGAGGAAAAACGAAGTCTTGTTGCCGAAGAGAAGTGTGCCGAATGGAAAGAGAACAACATGCCTATCTATCTATCTCAGTCTATTCATATCTATCTATCTATCTATCTATCTATCTATCTATCTATCTATCTATCTATCTATTCTCATCTATCTATCTATCTATCTATCTATCTATCTATCTATCTATCTATCTATCTCAGTCTATTCATATCTATCTATCTATCTATCTATCTATCTATCTATCTATCTATCTCAGTCTATTCTATCTATCTATCTATCTATCTATCTATCTATTCATATCTATCTATCTATCTATCTATCTATCTATCTATCTATCTATCTATCTATCTATCTAAGTCTATTCATATCTATCTATCTATCTATCTATCTATCTATCTATCTATCTATCTAAGTCTATTCATATCTATCTATCTATCTATCTATCTATCTCAGTCTATTCATATCTATATATCTATCTATCTATGAATTGAGTAGTGAGTTCGATATTCACTGGGTGCTCAATACTTTCAGCCTTGTACCACATTTAAGCTACGTTTAGAAAATCATTTGGTCACCTCAGCGGGTGTAATAGTTAGCAAGCTTTTCTCGCTAGAACCTATTTCAACTGGTGAGATCCTCACTAGGTATCCCAATACTTTCGGCCTTGTGCCACATCTAAGCTACGCTTATAAAATCACCACACATATGTATATGAATTACTGATTTATAGAAAACATTATTCTTATACGTACTTTGACTCTTTCGGAAGTAGGTGATTATGGCTCTCTACAGCTTCCAGTTTTTTGTTCTCAGCCCGTCTTCTTTCTACAGTCTATTCACACAAACTCGTTATGTCGGTTTCTCATTCGTTATCTCTGCTCAATTTGCGTTCAGTATATCTTGTGAGTGGCACATTCGCCAAGCCTTCCTTCCTCATTATGCGTTCCAAATTTCAAATGTCTTTTACTGATTATAAGTATAAGTGTCTTTCTCGTTATCATTTTCTTTAACACGTCATTGTTTCTCACATATTCCTTCTATGGATTCTTAGTATCATTCCGTAGGGCCATATCTCTGCCGTTTCAAGTCTCATCTTCATCTGTGGGAATATTGGCCAGCATTCACTGCTATATAAAAAAGATTGATATTACATTGCAGTTCATCACTCTTCTTGTTTGTGATGATTTTGTTTTATCTCCTAATATTTTTTTTAGTATTAAGAGATAAGTACATTTCGCTATAACAACTGCGTATATAATAATAATCCAATTACTGTTTGTACTTTATTTATTTCATAACATAGCACAGCAAAACGGCACGTCGCTTCAAAATGTCTGCGAGGACAATACTAGTAAAATGCTCTAATTTGAAGAATATAGTAATTTCCAGATCAATTTACAGTTTATTACAACTCTGAGGACAATGACATCGGGAGTTTTAATTTCTTCTTCTTCTATGTGTCCTGTCCCTTCAGGACGTAGGCGATCATGGATCTCCACGTCTCACTATCCCTTGTGGCTCTTAGTATGTTTGCTCCTGTTGCTCCTGGCAACCCCCGTTCCGTCATCCACCTGATCAGGCCCTGCAAATATGTTATCCGCTGCCTTCCTCTGTCTCTCCTTCCTTCTATCTGTCCAGTCAGTATCAGGTTCTCCAGGTTGTCCTTCCTCATTGCATGTCCCAGGAACTTCAGTTGTCTCTTCCTGATGCTCAGCATCAATTTCCTTTTTGTTGCCATTCTTTCCAACACCTCGTCGTTGCTTGCATGCTCAGTCCACGATATCCGTAGCATCCTTCTGTAGAACCACATTTCGGCCGCTTCCAGTTTTGTCATCATTTTCGATGATATTGTCCAGCATTCACACAATTTACTTTGCGTAAATGTCGGAGGCGGGGACTCAGACTAAGCGTGACCAACCCCAAAGACCCTAGCGGTTGGTTTTATGTCCCTGCATTTTAATATTTTTTTACTTTAAAATTTTAATTATATTAGAGTATTAAATCTTATATATATATATATATATATATATATATATATATATATAACAATAACAATAATAATAATAATAATAATAATAATAATTGTAATAATATATTTAAACCCGTCTCAAAAAACCCACGGAGTTTATACTCGGAGAGGAAAAAAGGGGAAATAAAAAAAGAAACAAACTAAGTACTTGAACATACGTCAAAATATTCGTAGGAAGGAAAAAAAACCGAGACGAGAGCCCTAACACTAAAGCGCTCAATACAATAGTAGAGCAAACAAATAAGAATAAATCTAACCTCGAACCAATGAACCTACCTAGGTTTTACCTAACAGATCGTCAGGGCAAGTTGGCTTGCCCTGACGATCCGGAATGAGCCATATATATATATATATATAGGTGAAGAGGCTCATCCCTTGTTTCCTGTTTAGGATGTAGTTTCCGGTTTTCTCTTTTTCTCCTTTCCAATATTTTCACTCTTTTTTAATTTAATTTAATTTTTTTTCAATTGGAGTAGATAGACTAAACTATCGCCCGGTTCACACTCCACCCACGTCTATTGAACAGGTGAAGAGGCTCATCCCTTGTTTCCTGCTTAGGATGTGGTTTACGGTTTTTCTCTTTTCTCTTTTCCAATCTTTTCACTCTTATGAAGCCCCCTGCACATCAGTGGCGTTTTCGCCTTGCTTGGGGTGATATGATTAAAAAAAAAATATAATGATAATAATAATAATCATATATATATATATATATATATATATATATATATATATATATAATGATAATAATAATATTAATAATTGTATTAATAATTGCTATATATCCGTCTCGAAAGAACCCACCGAGCATAAACTCGGAGGGGAAAAATGGAAAGAAAAAACGAAACAAACTAAACATCTGAACATACGTCAAAGTACTCGTTTGCAATAAAATAACCCGCGACGAGAACCCAAACACTAAAGCGCTCAATACAATAGTAGAGCAAACAAATAAGAATAAATCTAACCTAGATTTATATAATTAGATGTTTACTTATTTTGTTTCTACTCTGACTTTCACAGAGATTATATCTACTTGTCAGAAGACTTGAATTTTAAAAGCGAGTTTAGTTTTAAAATCTATTCTCTGACAAACAGTATTGCTTCCGCTTCGGCATCACTGAATACATATACCAGGCTCAAGAGAAGAATGGAGAAGCTCGAGCTTGAAAGCGTTTGACAGGGTTTGGCAGGGTTTGGCAAAGTACAGCAATATGGTATTAATGGACGCTTGTTTGATCAACTTAAATCATTCCTGTCAAATCGTGCAATGAAGGTCGTATTAAACGGACATGCTTCCAGATTCTATCACACAAACGTAGGTGTTCTTCAAGGCTCTATCCTAGGTACTATACTTATCTTGACTTTTATCAGTAACCTTCCTGATTCAATCAGTTCACAAGTAGGCATCTACACCGACGACATCACCATTTAATCTTGCCTCTCCTACCTCTCATCAGTATAGGTGACGCTAGTCTCCCAGAAAGCAATACACTGCGCCTCCTCGGACTTACCCGCACAGACGACTACATCAAATAGATAGCTACAGCTAGGAATGTCGGGTCACTGTGATGGGCCAGGAAGTTTTTTTCTCGTCGGAATCCATTTTGCACATATAGAAATCTACCATTCG
Source organism: Ascarosepion bandense (assembly GCA_037127315.1). Classification (NCBI taxonomy): domain Eukaryota; kingdom Metazoa; phylum Mollusca; class Cephalopoda; order Sepiida; family Sepiidae; genus Ascarosepion; species Ascarosepion bandense. The sequence goes on along the minus strand of JBBBDQ010001281.1, from coordinate 1,144,188 downwards.
TCCCTGCATTGAATACTGTTGCTATATCTGGTCGGATACTTCTGCTATTCATCTCGGGGTGCTCGACAAAATTCAACGGAGGATCTACAATGTAATCGATCCTGATTTGAGAGCTTGACTTCAGCCAATTTCTCACCATCAGGATGGGGCTTCTCTCTGTCTTTTTTACAAACATTTTCACAGCTTCTGCTCTGACGAACTCATCTCCTTAAACGTATTTACTCCTGCTACTAGACTGGCATCTAGGCCCAGTCCTTTTACAGTGAAAACAGTCAAATGTAAGCGACTCTTCTAATCCCACGCATTTTCCGCCTTTAGAATTCCCTTCCGAAAACTGGCTTCCATGATAGCTACAATCTGCAAAGGTGTAAGTCCAACGTCAATTGCCATCTTTTATTCTCTTGATTCTTATCTTTCTCTTATCGTTTCCTCGATGCCCCTGTATCTTGTTCCTCTTTCTTTTTGCTCTTCTCTCTTGTGACTCCCTGCATACCACTGGCAGTACTTCCTTGCCTGAAGTTAAAAAATAACTGACAAAAAAAAAATAACTGATAAAAAATAACCGATAAAAAATAATTGATAAAAAAAATGAACTAGTATCATGAGGAGTGAATGTAATTACCGCCAAACGTTGTAACACTCCTGGAAGTGCCCTGTCAGTGTTTGAGCCTTAGGTTGTGTTCTATGGTGCGATTAGTTTTACTGTGGTTGAATATTCCAATAAAATATGGTGTCATGGCATGCAAACTTGTTCTCCTTTATCCGATATCAGCCATGTCGGTGAAGTCGGGGCATGTAATTTCGAAAGGATGGCTGGCGCACGCTGGAAATGATATGTCGGTTTGTATTTCGATGTTGGCAAAAGTGGTCGAAGTAGTATTACTCTACCATTAGACATGGTTCTGGACGGCCACGTAATGCAGACGTACAGCAAGATCGACGAGCGCTGTGGTAGACTTGACAATATCCACCCATGGCGTGAAGGGTGTAAATATGTGGATAGGTTCACAGGCACGTGTGACGCCAATGAAACGTCCACTATAATATTATACAATAGTGCGCGACATCGATAGTGTCTCCTGACGTTTGAATAGTACTCTTTTGTAATCAGTAATGACAACAAACTATCTATTCATGTAATCGAACAACGACATTTGTTGTTTCCCTACTCTATGCAAGTTGTTAGCTATCTGTCTTATCTTCAAGAATGCGGAGAAGCGCTCAACCAAGTTTTAGTATCGACACATCCCATATACCTTTTTACAATCTTCAACAAATTCTTGGAGTCCTTGATCAACAAGAAAGTTATTGATCAACTCCAGAGAAAACCTCTTGCGCGACAAGCAATATAGACTTCACTGTTCTAGATCCACTGCTGATGTTCTAACTGCTATAATATACAGAATCAGAGAAGTCCTTGATAATATGTTCATCATAATTGTGGTCTCTTTAGACATCCTAAAAGCGTTTAAGAAGGTTCCGTCTGGCTCGTTGCCATACAAACTCTCCATCTATAAAATTTCTGTCAGGTAGGCTCTTCAAAGTCAGTGTTAAAAGCAAATCTTCTGGGGGAAATGAGATAAATGCAGGCATCGCTTGAAGTTCATTCCACGGTCATATCCTCTTTTTGCTTTATGTTAATGATCTGGCTAAGAACATTCTCAGATCCTTAGTAAATATCTATGTAGATGATACCACAGTGTATGGGTGCAACTCAAAAAATTTAGATGACCAAAGCCTAGTAACTGATCTCTGATCTCAAAGCCAAATGGCGGGGTGAGGGAAATACCATAAAAACCAATATAGTAACTTGTCATCATCAACGAACTGATCCTGAATTCTTAACAGTCACGGTGAAAGAAACCCCTTACTTTTTTTTAACTCAACGTGAAACCTATATATTTTTTTTTTTTTTAATCATCTCACCCCAAGCAAGGCATTCCACTGCCACTATTGCGCATGGGGCTACATAGGGGAAGGTAAAGAGAAGGAGTGGTTAGACATAGGGAATGTCAGGAGAAAGGTGATAGATGAGTAAGGATAGCGAGGATGAGTGTCGGGCAGATGGGAAGAGTGCTTGATAGAATGGGAGCAGGTTAGTGTGTTAGTAGGTGTCTATTGACCTTACATTTAAACTCCTGGAGATTGTAGCCGTCGGGGAAGCAATCGTTTGGAAGAGAATTCCACAGTCGGGAAGTGCGAGGAAAGAAACTGTTGGAGTAGAAGTTACGGCTGCATTTTATCGGTTTCACTGTAAAAGGGTGGGATCTAGTTGCTAATCTAGTATCTCGTGCAAATTCGTATTTAGGGGGCACCAGTGATCTAAGTTCATCGGAGCAGAAGCCGTGAAAGTATTTATAGAAGAGACACAGCGAAGCCACGTCTCGCCGGTGGGAGAGAGACTGCAGGCGGTCTGCCAAGTCGGTATCTATCACATTACAGACCCTCCTCTGAACCTTATCGAGAAGCCCGAGGAGAACAGCAGGGGCACCCGACCAGATATGGCAGCAGTATTCAATGCACGGGCGGATGGTAGATTTATAAATGTGCAGGATAGATTTAGACGGAAAAAACTTCCGGGCCCTACACAGAGAACCGACTTTCATAGCAGCGGATTTAGCAATGGATTCGATATAGTCATTCCATTTGAGGTCCGCTGAAAGTGTGAGACCAAGGAGGCGTAGTGTTTTACTCTCTGGGAGGCAAGCCTGGTCCATGCTAATGGGAGGTAGGTGAGATTGTCGATGATGGTTAATTGACAGTAGCTTCGTTTTAGAAGCATTAAAATTTACTAGCCATTTCTTACCCCAGTCCAATATGGATTGGAGGTCTTTTTCAATCTCAGCTGCGAGTTTAGCTTTGACGCCTACACCAGATTTTTGTTGGAGGCGAGAGTAAACTGTGGTGTCATCGGCGTACAAACCTATTTGGGTTCTTATGGAATCAGGGAGATCATTAATATATATCAGGAAGAGTGTAGGACCTAAGATGGAGCCTTGGGGGACACCTGCGTTTGTATGGTAGTTCTGAGAGGCATGTCCGTTTAATACCACTTTCATTGTGCGGTTAGAGAGGAATGACTGGATTAGTTCAAACAAATGTCCAGTTATACAATAGCTCCGCAGTTTACATAGAAGGCCAGCATGCCAAACTCTGTCGAACGCCTTAGATATATCCAATGCAACGGTTCGAGCTTCGCCATTCCTGTCGAGTGCCTGGTATATGTACTCGGTGATGGTCGTTAGCATATCAGCAGTAGACCTGGTGAAGCGGAAACCATATTGCTTGTCCGAGAGGAGCCTGTGTGCTGTGAGATGCTGAACCACCTCGGCGTTGATAATGGCTTCGAACACTTTGCCAAAGATCGGAAGAAGGCTGATATGGCGGTAATTTGCAGGGTCAGAGGGTTCTCCAGTGTTTTTAAATATAGGAACTATAGAGGAAGATTTCCAACAGGCAGGAAAGCAGGAAGCAGATAGGCAGACGTTGTAGAGCTTAGAAAGGATAGAGGAGAGTTCAGGGGCACATTTCTTTAAGACTATGGTTGGGATTCCGTCACCACCGCTCGCTTTGTGAGGGTCAAGTTTTAAGATTATCTTAGAGACAAGCGAAGGTGTAATGTGGACATCATTCAGTTGTGCCTCGGTTCTAGGTGAGAAGTCGGGTGTAAAAACTCCAGACGAGTCCAGACTCGAATTGTTCGAGAATCTGCGGGCAAAACATTCAGCCTTATCTGCTGGGGAGGTGAGGACCTCAAATTTGTTGATTAGCGGGGGTATTGTGGACTTGCTCTTGTTAAGTACTCTTTTACAGAGTCGCCAGTAGTCTTTAGAGCCGAATTTAGAGCATGCTATGCGTTGCTTCATTCTGGCAGCAAACAACATCTTAGCTTCGTTAAGTATCCTTTTACACTTATTACGAGCTGAAGTGAAAAGGCGCCTGTTTTGTTCCGACGCATAGTTACGATAAAGTCGGAAGAAATGATTCCGGTGGGCAATGGCAGCCGAACAAGCGGGTGAGAACCATGGAGACGAATGAGATTTAAGCTGGAATTTCCTAGCAGGGATGAAGGCATCGATGCCAGCCTTAACCCAGGAGGAGACCTCGGATGCACATTCTTCGATGGGAAGACTAAAGACGTTGTTCCAAGGGATGTCACAGAGGAAGTCTCGGAACGAATCCCAGTCTGCTCTTTGATAGCAGTATGATATTCTACTTGTCTGTGTTTCATGGGTCGGGCGGGAGTGGAGTGAAATATTGACGGACACTACAGTGTGGTCAGAGTTTCCAAGTGGGCAGAGTTGTCTGGTAGTGCAAGAGTCTGGGATAGAAGTGAAGCAGAGGTCTAGAAGTGAGTTCCTTCCGTTAGGGTTGTCGGAGAAACGCGTGGGGAAGTCCACTACTTACGTAAGGGATTGGGTGATTGAAAAGTTCATGGTGTGGACACCAGCAGGGTCAGTGACAGCGTTCTTCAGCCAATTGGTGTGGTGGGCGTTAAAGTCACCAAACACGAATACATGGGCAGAGGGATGGGTAGAAATGGCTTTGTCAATATTGTCAGAAATGATGTCAAGTAACGAACAGTCAGGGGAGGAAGGAGAGCGGTACAGAAAGAAGAGATAGCTAATCGAGCTAAGAAGTGAGAGGCGGAAGCACATGAAAGAATGATCTGGGGATTCAAAAGATGACACCCTAGCTAAGGGAAGGTGTTCGCTGACATAGACACCAAGCCCATGCATATGAACATTGGAGTCCTTCCTGAAGAGGGGAAGGTAGCCAGGAACGCAGAACTCAGATGAGGGGATAAAAGGGTTAAGATTTGTTTCACATAGGGCTAATATATCAGGTGAGTTATTATGGAGGAAAGAATCTACGCTGGGGAAGTTGGTGCGGATGCCGCGTATGTTAGTGAAAGAGATGCAGACAGGTTTGGGCGTTTTCAAATGAGCTGGTTTAGTTTTGTTATTATGTTTGCTTTTTTCCATAGTAATTCAGTTAAGGAGTGGTCTTAGAATAGAATCAGTCGGTCAATCATTTGCAACTTGTGAAGGATGGAGACTGGCGCGGCCTACAACATAATGTAGCCTCGGGGTTGCCCACCGAACGTTCATGCAGGGACGCCCGTCCATGCGCGATATGGCACTACAAGAACCCCGGTATTATTCAACTGTTGATCAGAGCAGCCTCTATAGACGCTACGCAAGAGTTCGGGCTCCTAACTACCAGTCGGAAGCAGCAACCAGGAAACTGCCAACCCGGTACCCTCAGAATGTAAAGACGTTGCCACCATCCTCCGTAACTGCAAAGAGCTTCCAGCTGAACTAACACAAAGACCAGAGAAAGGGGATGAACCGGGAACCCCTTCCTAAACAAGAAACAAGGTGATCACCTCTAAACTCATTCAAAAGAAGGGGGTGGAGTGTGAGACCGGGCGATAGTAGAAACTATCTACTTCAATTAAAAAAAAAAAAAAAAGAAACAAGGAAAAAGTGACTGAGGCTTACAAAGTTTTAACTTAGTAAAAGTCGAAAATACCCTTGAATAGCAAAATTATTTACACAAATTAAGTGACGAAAAAAAAAAAATCAAAGACGACCAAAAGACGAAAAAAAGACGAAAAAAAAAAAAATAAAATAACTAAATAAATAAAATAATTTCCAAGAAATTTCACAAAAACAGACTGAAAAATGGACTGAATCCCGGTTGACTTACCACAAGCAGCTAACACTGTAAAGTTGATTTAATTCAATTTCTGAAGACAAAAATAGAAATTAAACCGTTTTTTACAGAATATAGTCGAGTTATGTTGCTTGCGTTCGCTTGCCAAACCGTTAAGAATTCAATCTCTCGAAGACAGAAATTTAAATCTTCTACAAGACAAAACTAATGGAAATAATTGAACCGTGATGCTATTTATCATTAGTCGAAAATACCCTTGAATAGCAAAATTATTTACACAAATTAAGTGACGAAAAAAAAAAAATCAAAGACGATCAAAAGACGAAAAAAAGACGAAAAAAAAAAACAAAAACTAAATAAATAAAATAATTTCCAAGAAATTTCACAAAAACAGACTATATAAATACAATCTATTGTTAAAGACGCTGGAAAAATGATCGGTTCTTTATACCATTCCAGAAAGTATCTGACTTCACCTACTAAGCACTATTTTCATAAAAACCTGATTGGATCAAAAATGAAATATATCTGCTATATTATGTCTGTAGCTACACAATACTTTTTTTCTAGCTTTATTATAAAGCGTTTATGCAATCTTGCATATTTCAATGTTGAAATAAGTACTTAAATATATATGTGAAAATATACTTAAATATAGATTCAATATATTTTTTCTACAAAAAGCTTTATTCTAAAGCGTTTATGCAATCTTGCATATTTCAATGTTGAAATAAGTACTTAAATATATATGAGAAAATATACTTAAATATAGATTCAATATATTTTTTCTACAAAAAGCTTTATTCAAAAACGTTTATGCAATCTTGCATATTTCAATGTTGAAATGAGTACTTAGATATGTGAAAATATACTTAAATATAGATTCAATATAGTTTTTCTACAAAAAGCTTTATTCTAAAGCGTTTATGCAATCTTGCATATTTCAATGTTGAAATAAGTACTTAAATATAAGTCATGATATATAATATTATTTAAATGTTGAAACAAGTACTTAAATATATATGTAAAAATATACTTAAATATAGATTCAGTATATTTTTTCTACAAAAAGCTTTATTCTAAAGCGTTTATGCAATCTTACGTCTAATTATTTATTTCTAATCGGACAACCAGTCCCCTACAGATGCATTGTCACTACTCCATCGCTATTTCCATTGATTCACCAGTTCAGGCCTATACAGCTAAAAAACGCCATTCCATGTAAACCGAGGCAAACAATGTTCATGACTTTCATATTCCATTGTCAAGAAGGAAGTTCCTTCCTCCCGATGACCGCTACTTTATAAAGCAGATTACCGAAACAATCACAATATACAATTCGTTCGTCCAGAAAAAATAACCCTCTAAAACTCAGTAGCCCTCTACCTTGAGTGACTCTTCACCCTTAGATTTGTTTGAACAACAGAGTAAAAAAAAGAAATGAAGCATCTTTACTTTCAAGAAGCGTAACTAATCAAATACAACACGCGCACACACTCACATACACGAACAAATATACAGACACATATCTACACTGTGGTTAGTCGTTAGTACCACGAGAAAGGCATGATTTTATTTTCCCTGTGTCACTTTCGGAGGTCATATGTATAATGCTCTCAGTACAAGAAATGAAAATGTTAAAATCTGGCACATGTTAGCTCGTATTATATTTATAAACCGTTTACCTGTTTCAAAATATCTGACGCACAAACACACTTGACTATATATATATATATATATATATATATATATATATATATATATATATATATATTATTAAAATACTTTAATCCAAAACGGAAAAGTAAGAAGATTAAATCCCAAAAACCTGATCCTAATTAATATTCAAAATTTTAATATTAAAATATGATACAGGAGGACAGAGCTAATATAAAATAAAATAAATTTTCAATATTCAAAAATGTTGAATGAACATTTCGACATAAAATCCCTAAGAGAGATTTTAGAATCTTAGGGATTTTATGTCCAAATGTTCATTCAAAATTTTTGAACATTGGAAATATATTTTATATATATATATATATATATATATATATATATACGTGCATGCGAATATGGAATCTATATCAAATCTATATCGAATAGTGAAATGAAGGTTGTTTTTGCTTTTCATACAAATGCAGAAGTCCCTCAAGGCTCTATCCCAGGTCCTACGCCTTTTCTGACCTCCATCAGTGATCTTTCTGGTGGATTCAGTTCCCAGATAGGAAGGTATGCAGATGACACCACTATTTACACCCGTTAATAAGAAATCTACCAACGCTGACAAAGTAAACCTCGCTGCTGAACTTCAAAAGGATCTCCAATCTGTGAGTGAATGGGGTAGGAAATGGTTCGTAAATTTTAATGCCTTCAAAACGAAGCTGCTTTCTTTTAAGAGAAGCTTTCCTGCCCACCATCAGAATGGATGATGCTAGTCCCCTTGAGAGCAACGCACCGCACCTCCTTGACCTCAGTTTCTCAAATGATCTCAGATGGAATAACTACATTGAATCCATAGCTGCATTTACTGCTAGGAAGGTTAGGTCAGTGAGTCGGGCCAGGAAGTTTTTCTTGTCAGAATCCATTTTACACATTTATGAATCTACCATTCGTCTGTGTATTGAATATCGTTGCAATATTTGGTCGGGTGCTCCTGCTATTCAACTTAAAGTGCTCGACAACATCCGAAAGAGGATCTGGAATATAATCGATTCTATCTTGGCAGCCCGCCTTCAGTCACGACGTGAAGGGGTTTCCCTCTGTCTTTAGTACAGGTATATTCATGGTGAGCTTTAGTACAGGTATATTCATGGTGAGCTTTTTCCATGGTTACCTGACTACATGTATTTACACGCGCTGCTAGATTGACAACAAGGTCCTACCCTTTTACTACCGAAATAGCTAAATGTAATCGCCTCTTCTACTCTAATAGATTATTTTCTCGCACTTTCCGTTCGTGAAACTTCCTTCTGTTTGTTTGCTTCTCTGGCAGTTACAATCTCGAATAGTTTAAATACAGCATCAATTGAAATCTTCTATATCCTTGATTTCAATCCATCTCTTATCGCAAACCCCTTTATTTTGTTTTTTCTCTCACTGAAACCCCCTGCGCACCAGTGGCGGTCCTGCCCTTCTTGGTATGAAATATTTATAGAAAATATGTGTGTATGCTACTATGCATGTATGTGTCAATGTTTCGAAGTTGCACTTGATCACTCATGTGGTGTTGAATATTTGTTACTTTTTTATAATGTTTCGTAGAAATAACCAGTTCAGTCAAATGCCTATATATATATATAAACTTATTTATAAATGGAACTTTGTCTGTGTGTGTGTGTGTGTCTGTGCCTGTGTGTTCGTTATCTATAGACTCCGAAACAGCTGAACCGATTTTCTTGAAAGTTTACACAGTTGTACTATAAGCACCTGTGAGTGTTCTTAGCTAGGTTTTGTGTCGAGGTACCCCCGATAAATATCGAAAATCGATAATCGAAAACATCGGATTATAGAAGGAGTGGTCCGATTTTAACCAAATTTGATGCACTCATAGACAAAGACATAAGAAACGATATTCAGAAGTTTCAAGGTTGCAGTTCTTGCAATAGTGCAGAAAATCGATAATATATATATATAAAAGCTTTCATTACACCCGAGCAACGCCGGGCCATACTGCTATTATATATATATATGTGTGTGTGTGTGTGTGTGTGTGTGTGTGTGTGTGTGTGTGTGTGTGTGTGCTGTTCTTGATTCAGCAAATGAACACAATGGATGGTAAAGTCATTTGCCATTTTTTGCGTGCGTATTGCGAAGCGGCCTTTCTGGAAGCGACGCCAAGTGGAACGTGATGGGACATTCCACCGAGAAAGAAGTCATATGATTCCACCATTGCGTCACACGATAAGCGGCCCACCAACATTTCACTTTGAAAACAATATTTCTAGTGTGATAAACAGTAAAATGAAGCAAGGATTAAAACATCGGATAGCCATAGTCTTTCTTTTATTTATTTACTTTCTTTTTTTTTGGTAAATATTTATAGCATACAGTTTGTCTTTTAGTATCTTTGTCAGTTTAAGCTAAGCATATATTTACGTCGAGTGGCTGAAATATTAACGTATTCCACAGAGGTACTGACACTCATTTAAAAGAATCAGATGTCGAATATTGGTTTTCAAGAGAGTGGTGGGGGCGCTCTCAATTTGGCCTCCTGGCGAAACACAATCATCCGTCTACAATTTATTCACGTGCTCTACTGACTCAGAATCGAGATAGCTTCGTATTGTTCAATGTTTCCGCAATTTGATGTTCGAGTCAGAAAGAAAAAAAAATCTGGATATCTAATGCTTATATTCAAGGTAGGCAGGATTTACAAAGAAAAGATTGAAGTATTTCTACTGCCATTTATTTCATCTGTTTGTGTGCTGTACTAAACTTGACTTAGTAAATAATAACACACGTTGAGATATCTGCTAATCTAAATAATATATATTCTCTTTTTTCTTTTCACCATCACTCTCACACACACTTTCTCTCCCTCTCTCTCTCTCCACACACACACACACACACACACGCGCGCTTTCTCTCCCTCCTTCGCTCTCTCTCTCTACACACACACACACACACACACACACACACACACACACACACACACACACACACACACGCTTTCTCTCCCTCCTTCGCTCTCTCTCTCCACACACACACACACACACACACACACACACACACACACACACACACATACATACATACATACATACATACATACATGCTCGGGTGTAATGAAAGCTTTAAAACTAATCCATGGTCCTGGAGCTCAGGCTCTTTGGACGTTGGTACGAAAGACTAAAAAGCAATAGTTGTTTCCAGTTAAAGCGAAACCGTAGACTGAAAGAAAAATGAATGGATGTAAGTCAAATTTTGATTTCCTGGTATCGATATCAAATAAGTTTTTCGTCGGAAACTGAATGTTGAAGGCTAAATAAGTCCTCTGAGTAAATGGTATCATGGCTGAGACTAAGAACTACAATTATACCTACTTAGAGCCAAACCCGAAGCAAAAACTAAAATAAAAGGGCTAAAAAAATACAGACATAAAGGTAGATAAATAGACACACACACAAATATCTTGCCTTTTATATATATATATATATAATCGATTTTCTGCAGTATTGTAAGAACTGCAACCTTGAAACTTCTGAATATCGTTTCTTATGTCTTTGTCTAAGAGTGTATCAAATTGAAAAAAATCGGACCACTCCTTCTATAACCTGATTTTTTCGATTATCGATTTTCGATATTTATCGGGGGTACCTGGACACAAAACCTAGCTAAGGACACTCGCAGACGCTTATAGTACAACTGTGTAAATTTTCAAGAAAATCGGTTTAGCCATTTCGGAGTCGATAGGTAACGGACACACACACACACACACACACACACACACACAGACACACACACACATACACACACAGACATAGTTCCATTTATAAATAAGTTTATATATATAAATATAAAGATATATTTATATATATCTTCTTCTACCGATCGCCCATAGTCCAGAGGTAGAATCGCCGACTGGCGCTAATTCGGTCGGGTTTCAATCCTGGGTTAAAAAGCAATCAGAGTCTAACCGTACTGATGAGCTCTGATATAGCGAAACAGATCTGTCTGCGGATGACTGTACTTACGCTCTCACACTCTGTAAGAATAGTAGACCTTGAAAAGCAGTAGCTACTCTGGCATGTACGCATCGCTCATTCAGTAAAATGAATTAGAGCACTCTGGCTATTGGGCGCGTATAATGCTAATATACACGCTAAAATGTCTGTCTTCTTCTACCGATCGCCCATAGCCCAGAGGTAGAATCGCCAACTGACGCCAATTCGGTCGGGTTTCCATCCTGGGTTAAAAAGCAATCGGAGTCTAACCATACTGATGAGCTGTGATTCAGCGAAACATATCTATCTGCGGATGATTATATATATACTTTTCTTATAAATAATTTTACCATAATTGTTCATATTTATGGTACCTAGACTTTATGAATTTAATCGCAGTATTAGATTGGTGATGAGGTCTCATCATTTTACTGTTGAAATAGCTAGACATAACATGAAGTTTTTATACCAAAAGTTTCTTCCCTCGCACTTCTCGTTTGTGGAAATCTTCACTTGATTCTTGTTTCACAGTCAGCATTGACCTTCAAAACTTAAATGCAAGGTCAATCATTTCTTTTTATCAATTTAATTACTGTTATTTCATAGTTATCTATCCATAATATGTGTTTTTTTTATTATATTCTCTCACATTCAGTAAACCTGTTACGTCTTAATGGTTTTATTACCTAGTTTGAGGTGAAATAATATATATATATATATATATATATATATATAGGCAGTAATCAGAGATATATGCTCCTGAATAAACGAAGGAAGTTCATAAGTATGCGTTGCCATAGAAATAAGTATAAATTACAATAATTATCCTATTCTTCCAGTTAGTCACAATAAAATTTTTAAAAAATTGGCTAAGCAGTTACTTCCCCACCACCTAGCACTACTAACTTAAGGGTGAAGCCACGTACATCCCACTACCAAAGACAAAATTACCAATAAAATTCCTTTAGCTTAACCCTATAAAAAACAATACCTACCAACCCCTTATCTTACTAGAGCTAACCTCTGGGTTTAGACGTTTTCCTCATTCTCTGTTTATAATGACAGGTTGAAAATGGCTATTTCCCCGAAAATTTTTCTGAATTTACAGATATATATATATGAAGATCTTGTTGGAAGTACGAAATTTAATTGCTGCAAAGTGGACGTACATAATTGAAATGAAGGTAGCAACTTTAGTCGTTTAAGATGGTTATCGATCCTCATCAGTCTTCGATCGAGGAAATAAAAAAAATCAAGTTCTGATGAGCGAGGAAGGATAACAGACAAGGTAGAGCAATGGCGATCGAAGGCTTGGGTTCGAATTCTAGTCGAGTTCATTGCATTCACTTACATGTTAATACCATTGCGAAAGGAAATAATCCATTACCAAAATCCATATTTAATTTTATATTATTTTTCCATTAAAAATCCTTGAAAATGAATATAGCAATATTCAAAAGTACACGAGAAAAAATTATTTAAAATAACAGTTAATATGAGGTTTGGCAAATTTACCGATAACACAAAACAGCTTATTCGGAAATTTGAAAAATTTAATAAAATATTGTTAGACAGAACTTGTCCATAATAGTTAACGAAATATGTTTGAGATATTTTTTGTTGCATCTTATATATATTTCATGTCAATTCATTTCAAATTGTCGGTTGTTTATAACCAAGTTTCGTTAATCTTCGTTAATTTCCGTAACATGTATATATATGTATATAAGTTGCTGCAAGATCATAGTTCAATTTAACAATTTTAACAAATATTTTTTAGAAAAACATAGCCATCTATGTAATATTAGACAGATTTTAGTCGATAACACAATAATACTCACACATACAGAAAGTAAAAAGAACCCTCAGATATTGGAGGCTATCTACATTAAATCAAAGCAATCCACAATAAAATGAAATTTCTATATAGTCACAGCACATTATATTGCATTTAGACATATGGTTCTGTTGTGGTAAACATTTCGGTCTCTCACGTAGTGTGACACCATAGAACCGCGTTACTAATTTACCACCTGCGGTTGCTATTCGATGGCTGCTATCGTCGCATAGCAATGTTTTTGTCAGCATAAGAGAATATCATCTTTGATGGTGGATGTCTTTATGTTACCGTTCCTGCAACCTCTCTGAAGATGGCTCATGTGAGCCGAAAACTTAGAACCAGCATAATAAAAAGTATCCAAATGTTGGACAATTTTTGTCTTTATTTTCACCTGAAATTAAAGCTAAAATACGATGTTTAGAAAGGCTCCTGATTAAACATTACAGACATTCATTATCTGTTATATTTAGTTTTTCACCGATTTAAAAAAAAACGGTTTAATCTTGTTCGCTATTCATCAAATTATCAGTTTCTCTTTTAACGAGACGTAGACATTTTTAATTTATTTTTAAAAAAATGTTAAAGTTTCTTATCGCTTGACGACTGCTGTCAGAAAATGACGTTGATTGATGACTGGAATATTGATAATTCGTAATTTTGACGTAAACAAAATGAATATTGCTTTAAATTAATTTGTTTTAGTTTCTCTAATGTTCTTTTAAGATAAAATTCAATCTTTCTTCTTTAAATTAAGATGAGCGTTATTATATGAAATTTGAATTTAAATATTGTAGTGATTTTTAAATTTTCTTTAAGAAAATTTAACATTTTTAATAGAATAATATAGAATATTATCAAAACAATTTTTACATAACTTTAAAAATAATTTTGAACATTCAAAATTAGATCTTAAGGCATTGAAACGGATGAAAACTTACCTTGTCATCCCCAGATATAAACTTTGAATGTTGCTCATTTTCGCTGCAGGTATTTTTTTTTTTTTATAAGCGTTTCACCCCGAGCAAGGCATGTCACTGCCACTACTGTGCAGGGGGCTACGTAGAGTGGAGAAAGGCTGATTAAATATAGGAAATAACAGAGGGTGGGTGATAGGCGGGTGAGGATACCGAGAATGAGGGTTGGGTAGATGAGAGTGTTGTGAGAATAGTTGGGAGTTAGTGTGATAGGAGGTGTCTATTGACCCTACATTTAAACAGCTGGAGATTGTAACTGTCGGGAAAGCAGACTTGTGGAAGGCAGTTCCACAGGCGGGAAGCGCGAGAAAAGAAGCTGTTGGAGTAGAATTTACGGTTACATCTTATTTGTTTAACTGTAAAAGGGTGGGACCTAGTTGCTAATCTAGTATCTCGTGTAAATTCGTGCTTAGGCGGCACCAGTGATCTAAGTTCGTCGGAGCAGAAGCCATGAAAGTACTTGTAGAAGAGGCACAGGGAAGCTACATCACGCCGGTGTGAGAGCGGCTGCAACTGATCAAAAACTTTCTAGGTCACACGACTGAATCCGAGTCTTAAGAAGGGGTCAAGAATATTTTAACTTTTTAAAAGTCAATAAAAAAAACTTTTGTTGTCACAATAAATTCGTCAGACATTCTCTATATACTCTTCAGAACCGAATAATACAAATTTTTCGTCTAAATCTGTCCGTCTATATGTCTTTCAAATAAGCAAGTCTTTGATCTTAGCTGCAGGCAATAAAAAATATCAGTAGAGAGACAGTCACTGAAAGGCAGAAATTCTTTTGCTTGCTTTTCAGTCATATTAAGCCATAATACGGCTGAAAAGTAAGCAAAAGAATTTCTCCTTTTCGGTGACTGTCTCTCTGTGGCCACTTCTTTATTATTTTGTTTCTCTTTTTCATGCCTCCGACTCAAAGGGAATAATAAAACAGTGAAGACGAATGCCACGGCCTTTTCTAACACAAGCAAAAGTATAAGAATTTCTGCTTTTCAGTGACTGTGTTTTTTCGCTTCTCACCCACTCACTATTATGATCTGTCTCTCATGCTCCCTATTAAAATGGCTAGTAAATTAATTGCTTTTACTTGCATCTTTTCTCGATAACAACTACTTATATTTCTTAAATAATATCGCTTGTAACAACTACACGAAGAAATGAAAAGAATAGGAAATACAAAAAGTACACAAAGGATAGTGAAAATTATGAATAATTTATTTTATATTGCACAAATTTATTTATCCTGGAAAAAATATAGAGCATGCATAGATAGACTCTTCGTTTACATGGATCCTGATATATATATATATATATATATATATATATATATATATATATATATAACCAATCCCTGATATATACCCCTATCAGTTCCATCTACTCAGATCTATCTATATTTCAGAAAATGGAATTTTTGTTAATTTCAAAAATTCTAGTAAAAACGAAATAAATGGTAGCCCAGAATTGGATGGATTCAGTGTAAGTGTGAAAATTTCTCAGTCAAGTTGTCAACAATTTTAACAGGTTTTTAATGAAATACGCTGTTTATCCCCGATTCTGATATAATATTCCACCATTTCTCTTAAATCCCGATTTCTATCATTTTTTGGTAAGACTGGGAGAAACATTTCTTCGAATCAGTTGTCTGAATTCTCTCTAAGGGTTCATGGTAAATGACTTTTATCCAATCCCAATACATAGCAGCATCAATTTTTTGGTATGAATATCAAACATTGTTATAGCCAATCACTGTTCATTTAAATTTGTCTACGATCAATTCTGTTCCCTATTGTTTCAAAGTATCCGCATGTCATATCTCGTCAAACTTTGTTCAATATCATAAAATTTTTATTATGCTTATAGAAGCCACGCATCAAAGTGATTAACATAGCCAAGTTGTTTTTAATAATTTTTAATGCTGTCATATTATTTTGAGTAGGGTGATTGTTCTCTTAATTTCTCTATAAACCTCATTTGGTCTGATTGTCTGTCGAGCATCCTTCTATAAGAAATCATCAGCATCTACTTTACCATCTTCGTTCTCTAAATATACTTCACTCGTTTATTTTGTTTTGCATCTGAGTTGCATTTTTCAAATAAAGAAAAAAATTATATGACGAAAGAGTTGACAATTTGAGCAGAAAACAAGAATAACAAGAAAACAAAATGGCAAAACAAAAACATCTACTTTTGGCAATTTAAAAAATAATTCCCGCTGTCATAATACAATTAAAAATGATGTGTTTGAATAGCGATGAAATAGAACAAATGTTTTAGACTATACAAAAATAGATTAAAATGAATATATTGAGATTGAAAGAAAGATATAAAGAGCTGTAAACGCGAAAGATAAATAGCTAGCTAGATATGAATAGACGGAGAAAGATAGGTAAAATGATACATTCTAAACATATTGTCACACACACACACACACACACACACACACACACACACACACATATATATATATATATATATATACGAGTACAAAGAGTTTGTCTCTTTAAATGAGCAGATTCATGCTGACTTCAAAGTTTCGTGAGAACACCGTTATGATGTTCTCACTCGTCAGGGCTATTTGCAAATATAGTTTTGACACGTGAGAGCATCATAAGTGTCCTTCTGAAACTTCAAAGTCGGCATGAATCTCTTCAGTTAAAGAGACAAACGATTTTTCATCATCAATGCTCTGTCCCCACCCCGATATGGAGCACTTTACGATAAAAAAACTTAATTGCCAAAATACATTTCATCAGTAAAACCACTGAAAAAACAACAATCTTGGTGCTAAACATTACGACAATTAAACGTTATATATATATATAGTACCGTGCAAAAGTATTAGGACAAGAACTATTTTATCCTTTATGAGGCATCAAAATAAAGTTTAAAATCACCCCTGTCCTAACACTTTTGCACACTACCGGTAGTGTGCAAAAGTATTAAGACAGGGGGGATTTTCCTAAAAACCTCACTGAAATTCAAATACAGGATGAAAAGCCAAGTAAATTGCTAATAAATATTGATTATTGAAAACTAGGTGTAAAAGAAATGTTTTAAAAAGTAGTTATATTTAATTTTTCTTGTTTTCGATGAAAAAAATTATTTTGAAACTTCTCATTATTCTATTATCCTTGGATAAGACTGACTTTTTTCTCATTCCCCACTCTCGAATTGATAAATCTAATGCTACTTCGCAAGACACACTTTGGCAACAAATACAAGCTGCTTGGCAGGAGATACCATTAGATACATTGAAGAAGCTTGTGATATCAATGCCTGACACAATGAAGGCTGTGACCAAAGCAAAAGGCTATTATACTAAATATTAATTTATTTTGTAACAAGTATTTTTTCTTGTTAAAGCATTTGTTGAGTAAATCAAATAAAATTACTTTAATTAAATTGTTTATTTTCTGTCAATATGCCTCGTAAAATATAAAATAGTTCTTTCCCTAATACTTTTGCACAGTACTGTATATATATATATATATATATATATATATATATATATATATATATATATATATATAACGTATCGTTCATTCAGCAACGAATTAGAACACTCTCGCGTGTCTAATGATAATATACATGCTAAAAAGCTTCTGCCAGCTTCTGCCGAGCGCCCATAGCTCAGAGGTAGAATCGCCGACTGACGCCAATTCGGTCGGGTTTCAATCCTGGGTAACGGATGTCTAACCGTACTGATGAGCTGTGATACAGGGAAACAGATCTGTCTGCGGATGAATATATATATATATATATATATATATGTGTGTGTGTGTGTGTGTGTGTGTGTGTGTGCGTGTGTGTGTTCTGAAGCAGTTATATAAAATTAAACTCTGACAACTGTTCCCTAACAAATATTAGAAGGGAAACTTTCAGCAGATCTAAAAAAATGAGAAGGTATCTATGAACACAAAAAAGGATCCTGTACACTTGTACACAACGATTTATCAAATGAATTATCAAACATGGAAATAATTTCAATGAGAATTTTGTTCTAAAGAATGCAATACGTATTAAAAGAGAAAGTAACTTACTTAAACGGAAAATCATTGTAAATGCCGCTATCGAATCTTACCAAAATATAAGTCTGCTCTTCGCATCTTTTCAATTATCTTTTTCCGTCAACGCTGTACTACTTTCCAAAGCCAATATTTTTCTTCTTTCAGGACGTAGGCGATCATAGACCTCCACTTATCCCTATCCCTTGTCGCTCTTAACATGTTTTCTGTTGGTATCTCTCCCAAGCCCCGCTCCACTATCCACTTGCTCAAGATTAAGTATGTATCGCGTTGATTTCACCTGTCTCTTTTTCCCGCTATCAGTCCTGTGAGTATTAGATTCTTCAAGCCCTCCTTCCTCATTACTTGTCCCAGAAACTTCAGCTGTCTCTTCCTGGTGTTAAGTATAAGTTTATTTTTAATTAGTATCTTCTCTAAAAACTTATCGTTGATTGCATGTTCGGCTCATGGTATCCTGATCATCCTTCTGTAGAACTGCATTTCTGTTGCTTCGAGTTTCGCTTTCATCTAGGAGGAGATTGTCCAGTATTCGCTACCGTATAGGAGAACAGATATCTCATAACAGGTATCTCATAACAGTTCACTACTCTTTTCTTTGTTTCCAACGAAAGTTTCCTGTCTCTCAATACTCTGCTTAGCTTTTGAAATGCTTTCTTGGCCATGTTAATGCGCCTTCGAATCTCAGTGTCGCACTTTCCGTCCTCTGTCAGAACACTTCCTAGGTATTTAAATTTCTTCGTCTGTTTGATTTTAGCATCGCCAACCTGTATTTGACATTTTGAGTTTCTCTTTTTGCTGATGACCATGCATTCAGATTACCGAACTATAGGGAATAAAATAAATAAATAAATAAACAAAAATGGTTAAATTCAAAATCTATTATTTAAGATATATGATTAATTTGTCACTATAAAAAAATCGACAACAATAATATTTACACACTTTTGTTTATTATACATTTATATGTATACTTTATATTTTGTAATTATATAAATTACTTTTATTTTCTTTTTTCTTTGATAAAATAAGTTATTTCATATTTAGACTTTTTCTTAACATCGTTCTGTTCTTTATGCTCACTACTGTGTGTGTGTGTGTGTGTGTGTGTGTGTGTGTGTGTGTGTGTGTGTGTGTGTGTATATATAATGTATATTTAGACAACAATCTGTCTTTAAACGTATTTCGTTAGTAACGACCGACAAGGGTAAGTTTATTGATTTTTTATTTAATTTTTCCAGTATTTTTACATGTTTCCTTTTTTTTTGCTGGAGATAAAGAATGTAAACAGGTTCTATATATATATATATATATATATTTTACTTTCCAAGCGTTTTCAACCACTTCATTGGCCATTTTCAAGGATCTTATTTTTATAAATGACAACATCGAAAAATAATATCCTTGAAAATGGGTAGAAGTGGCTGAATACGCTTGCAAAATCAAAAAATTATGTTACATTGTTAATTTCCTTATTTCCAGAAAAAAGGAAACTTGTAAGAATATGGAAAAAATTACATAGAATACCAATAAAATCTTTCTTGTGGGTCGTTTTTAATGAAATATATGAAATTAATGTATATTTGCGCAGCAATCTTTCTTTTAAAGATATTTCGTTAAAAACGACCGACAAAAAAAATCTTATTAAGTTTTTATCTAATTTTTCCAGCATTCTTACATTTTTCTTTTGCTGGAGATAAGGAATGCAATAATATTCCTTAATAATAAAATTTCCGAGCGCTTTCAGCCACTTCATTAG
Organism: Ascarosepion bandense; assembly: GCA_037127315.1. Classification (NCBI taxonomy): domain Eukaryota; kingdom Metazoa; phylum Mollusca; class Cephalopoda; order Sepiida; family Sepiidae; genus Ascarosepion; species Ascarosepion bandense. The sequence continues at coordinate 1,124,245 of JBBBDQ010001281.1, read as the reverse complement.
CCATTCTCAAGGTTGTTATATTTCCGATGTTTTTATTTTATTCTCATGTTTTAACTGTTTTGTAATCTATTTTGTGTTTTTGAAAAAGAGCGTTCTTTAAAAGTTATCACGTGGCTGGAAATCGCGCAAGCGTCTTTCTTAATTTTTTTTTTATTTTTTTTTTTCAAAATTCCATTTTTACTGTTCAATGATGTAAAGTTGATGGTAGAAGAGAATTGTTTGATCTATATTTCCTCCTTTATAGAGAGATGCTTTTGATATTGTGATTTAGATTGTATTTTAGTATTTTCTACCAGATTATCTAAAATTATTTATAAATGGAACTTTGTCTCTCTCTCTCTCTCTCTCTCTCTCTCTCTCTCTCTGTGTGTGTATGTGTGTGCATCCGTTACCTATAGACTCTGAAACGGCTGGACCGATTTTCTTGAAAATTTACACAGTTGTACTATAAGCGTCTGCGAGTGTTCTTAGCTAGGTTTTGTGTCGATGTCAGTCAGTCAGTTAAGTGCTATACGTGATACACGCTTGGACGATCATGTCCCGAAAGAGACATGACTGACTGGGCAGGAGATTATCCCGCAGTAGGTTGCCATTGCTTTCTGCGGTAGACTGGTTGCCGACCAATGCTATAGAACCCAATCTGTCCTGCTATTTAACCCATAACTGGAAGGAAGAGACGGATTAATACCTTTCCCAAGGGTATTTGCGCGTAAGTGAATACAAGGGATTCAACTAGAATTCGAACTCGGCTCTCCAGTTTCTCGTTCCGAGCCGATATCCACTGTACCACAACGCACATCCTATGTGTCGATGTACCCCCGATAAATATCGAAAATCGATAATCGAAAAAATCGGGTTATAGAAGGAGTGGTCCGATTTTAATCAAATGTGATGCACTCATAGATAAAGACACAAGAAACGATATTCAGAAGTTTCAAGATTGCAGTTCCTACAATAGTACAGAAAATCGATTATATATATATATAAGGCAAGATGTTTGTGTGTGTGTCTGTTTATCTGTCTGTTTGTTTTTTTATACAAATCCACAATTTTTAGCCGATTCTCACCAAACTTCACACAAATATTCTTTAAGCTGCGTCTGAGCTCCATGACCATGGATTAGTTTTAAAGCTTTCATTACACCCGAGCAACGCAGGATTATACTGCTAGTATATATATATATTAGAGGCCATCTACATTAAATCAAAACAATCCACACTTAATAAAATCACATTTCAGTCTGGTCATAACACATGACATTGCATTTAGACATATGGTTCTGTTAACCTTTCGGTCTCTCACGCGGTGGGAAGTCGTAGAACCGCATTACAAATTTACGAACTGTGTTTGCTATTCGGTGACTGTTATAGTTGCATAGCAATGTTTTATGTCTACACAAGATAAAATCATCTTTGATGGTGGATATCTTTATATTAATGTGCCTGTAACTTCTCTGAAGATGGCTTATGTGAGCCTAAAGCTTAGAACCAGTATAATAAAGAATATCCAAATGTTGGATAATTTTTATCTTCATTTTCATCTGAAATTAAAGCGAAAATACGATGTTTAGAACGGCTTATGATTAAACACAATAGACATTCATTTTCTGTTATATTTAACAATATTATTTATTAGCTGCCTCGAGATATATATATATATATATATATATATATATATATATATATATATATATATATGAGATGATACTGTTATGTATCAAGATGACTATATATATTTTATATATCAAGAACAAGAGGTATTTTTTTTTTTACTATGGTTACACTTAGACATAATTCCCGTTCTTTCATTCAATAGTCCGGTTTTGTTTGGGAATAACATAATCTCTAACTTTTCTCCTTGGCAAAGTCTAAAAAAAAAAAAAACGGAAATTATAACTAAGTGTGACCGTACTAAAAAGTACCTCTTAGGGACATACAACCTAAGATGAAAACGCTATAATTTCTTGTAATTTTAAAAATTGTGCGTTCAAAAATTCCCTGCCACGTGAGCGTTAAAAAACCCGTTACGTGAGCGTTTTTAAAAACAACGGTAAACTGTAAAATCAGTTATTGAAAATCGCCCGAAGACACCATTCATGGTAGAAACCTAGTTCGCGTAATAACTCGTTTACAAATGGAAAATATTCAAAAGTTCTACAACATAATTGTATTGAACACTTTTTACTACAAATGTGCACTGGTTTCGTTTTATTATGACAAAAAACTAAGTAATTAAACAATAATTCAATCAATCAATCAATATATATATATATATATCGATAGAAAGATTTAAACAAACTCAGATATCTTGCCAAGAAATATTGGAATCATATCTATTCTTAATTTTTAGATCACTCAGTTAAGTGCCATACGTGATACACGCTTTGGGCGATCATGTCCCGAAAGAAACATGACAGACTTGGCAGAAGATTATCTCGCAGTAGGTTGCCATTGCTTTCTGCAGTAGACTGGTTGCCAGCCAAGGCTATAGAACCCAATCTGTCGTATTATTTAACCCATAACTGGAGGGAAGAGACGGATTAATACCTTTCTCAAGGGTATTTGTGCGTAAGTGAATGCGATGAATTCAGCTGGAATTCGAACTCGGCTCCCCGATTTGTCGTTACGAATCGATATCCACTGCACCACAACACACATCCGCTCATTTTGTTTAGAAATATTCATTCGTAAATCCCGCGAGTAAATCATAAGGCATATAATTTCCATGCTAATGAGAAAAAAAGAAATGTATTTGAAAACATCCAAATGAAGACACGTGTCAACCCCCCCCCCCCAAAAAAAAAAATGAAGAAAGACGAACACATGAAACAGACTCATGTCAATTGTTTTCAATTAGCTTCAGGCAGCTTTATTTCAATTGATTATAATCCCTACTTACCGAAAGGATTTTACGAAAATGATGTCTCCAGAATTCTAATGCTTTGAAGCACCAGAATTGTTAAGTGTTTCTCTCCTAACACAGTAATGAACCACACCGACGCTGACTGATCCAAAACATACACCCTTGTCCAAATAAATTAAAACAAATTCAATAATGTCTTCCTAGGATCTTTCACATTTTCCCTGATTACGCATACGTCGTCTGGGCGTTGTTTTTCACTTTCGACAGCGTTTTCCTTTAGGTTTTGGACTGATGGATCCAGTCTGTTTTTGATGACTCGACTGACAGTTGAAATGCTGCCACTAACAATATCCGCGATCTCTCTGTAAGGCTTGCCAGTGTGTCTGTGCAGCGTTACAATTTTCGTACTCTTCCTTGGATTAACGCCCATCACAGACAATGGTCGTCGGGCAACTAATCGACAGTCGAGGCACTAGTGTTAGGTAGTGATAAAAATTTGATGCTATCACGGATGACCCAATATTTTAAAAGGCCAAACAAATTTTACCATACACCCCAAAAATAGATTCATATTACTGCACACCACTGCAAATACCCTAATCTGAAGAAAGAATAGAACTCGATTACAGCCTGTCACTCCAGTGGGTCTGAAACTAACCGTATGGTGAAAGAAAGGAAACTAAAATTCTTGTTTCAATTAATTTACACAAGAGTATATGTTTAATCCGTTGGGCACAATCCTAGCTAAGTTGAAGAAGAAAAGAGTTTACGATGATTAAAAAACAATTGTTTAGAGAGGTTAAAGGTGGGGTCGCGTGCCGGACAGGCATCAAGACAGGAAATAGAAAGCAATAAATCGCATTTGAACAAAAGTGGATAATCCTTGAACAAGATATTATTTGGGCAATTCAGATTTGAGAAGGAGTTTAATGCCCAATTACCCGAGAGAACCTTTATCCGCTGCGGTTTTAGAAGATACGAACTCATCTTCGTTTGTATCCGGATCATGAGCGTCGCCATTTCAGACAAAAGTCGAAATAAAATTCCTTAGATGCTAGCATCGGATGGTGATGAAAAAACAAATTAAAGTGATTTTCTTCTTAAAAATAGAGAAGGTGGAGAAGGAGTTGTTAATTTACTTAGAACAGTTCAATCGGCAATGGAAGAAAGAAGAGGCATATAACATACGATTCTATCTATTGGGTTCTTATTATCTTATATTTATGTGTATTAAGAAATTATTTTAAAAGTATTTGAAATAGAGCACTCTTCTATGCATATAAAACGGAATATACGAATCACACGCACAACCCAACCCACCCACCCACACACACACACACACACACACACACACACACACATATATATATGATAAATTATGTTTTAGAACATGTACATAGTTTTTTCTATATATGTCCTCTACAATCATATTGGGTGTCCAACGTTTCGTCAGGAGGAATAAACAAGAACTGGAATCATCCGCTGTTTATATTTGGTTCATTGTTGTTGTGGGGTTGGTTGGGGTTATTGATAATGAAGGGAATGTGTCTTCCGTGTTGACCGTTGATTTCTTTCTTCGTTCTGTACTCACTTGGATATATATATATATATATATATATATATATATATATATATATATATATTGTGTATTTTGGTAGCAATTTCTCTTTCTAAGTTTCATTGAAAATGATAGACAAAATATAATCATTAGTTTTTTTTAATATAATTTTCCGTGTGTTTTTATGTTTTTTTCTTTTCAGAGTATAAATTATATAGGAATTATCTAAATGTTTTGTTTTTCCGAGCGCTTTTAGCTATACTTTTAGCCATTATCCAGAGTGAATTTTGTTTTACGTATAACTGAATAAGTGTAGAGTTTATGTATATAGCGTCATATGTGTGTTATATTCCGGACAAAGTAAGCAGATTCTTGTCATGTTCATAATTGATATTATTAAGTCTAGGATTTTTATTTTTTCTTAGTAATGCTTTTATATTCTGCACATATTCAGTTGCACGTAAAACAAAATTCACCCTCGATTCATAATGGCTAAAAGTATAGCCGAAAGCGCCGGAAGAAAAAAAACATTTGGACAGTTCCTATATAATTTGAGTTTTTAAAGAAAAAAATCATAAGAACACACAAAAAATTATACAAAAAGCTTAATAATAGTACCTTGTCTGTAATTTTCAATGAAACATATATATATATATATATATATATATATATATATATATATATATATATATATACATTAGGAACGAATAAAATATTTGCAGCGTTCAAAACATTAATTTAAAAGAGTGTCTTTTGTATAGTGAGAACAGAACGAAGAAAGAAATCAACGGTCAACACGGAAGACACATTTTTTTTAAATATATAAAAATAGAGCAATGAATATTTATCATAAATTATACTTTAGAACATGTACAAACTACAATCTGCTACAAAATTGAACATTTTGTTTCGACATTAAAATAACAAGGTCACACCAGGTAGTTAATAATAATGGTATTACAATCATTATTAACTATATGGTGAATGAAATGAATGTCTATTGTGTTTAATCATAGCCCGTTCTAAACATTGTATTTTGGCTTTAATTTCGATGAAAATGAAGACAAAAACTGTTCAACATAGCAATATTTTATGTCAACACAAGATAATATCATCTTTGATGGTGGATGTATTTATGTTAACGTCCCTGTAACCTCTCTGAAGATGGCTCATGTGAGCCGAAAAGCTTAGAACCAGCGTAATAAAAATATATCGAAACGTTGGACAATTTTTGTCTTTATTTTTACCTGAAATTAAAGCGAAAAAATGTTTAGGAAATTATCTGCTGCATCGATACACTATATATATATATATATATATATATATATACATGTGTGTGTGTGTGTGTGTGTGTGCAAACAAATGACAATCCTTTCTGTTGTCTCTTTCCTATTTTCCATTATCTTTCAACTTCAACACAATCAGTTTTTTTCGCCGTTTTCTCGTTTCTTCCTTATTTTTTACTAGCAGTATAGCCCGGCGTTGCTCGGGTGTAATGAAAGCTTTAAAACTAATCCATGGTCCTGGAGCTCAGACGCTTTGGACGTTGGCACGAAAGACTAAAAAGCAATAGTTGTTTCCAGTTAAAGCGAAACCGTAGACTGAAAGAAAAATGAATGGATGTAAGTCAAATTTTGATTTCCTGGTATCGATATCAAATAAGTTTTTTTCGTCGGAAACTGAATTTTGGAGGCTAAATAAGTCCTCTCTGTAAATGGTATCATAGCTGAGACTTAGAGCCAAACCCGAAGCAAAAACTAAAATAAAAGGGCTGAAAAAAAATAGACATACAGGCAGATAAACAGACACACACACAAACATCTTGCTTTATATATATATATATATATATATATATATATATATATATATATATCGATTTTCTGCACTATTGTAAGAACTGCAACCTTGAAACTTCTAAATATCATTTGTTATGTCTTTTGCCAAACCCGAAGCAAAAACTAAAATAAAAGGGCTGAAAAAATACAGACATACAGGCAGATAAACAGACACACACACAAACATCTTGCTTTATATATATATATATATATATATATATATATATATATATATCGATTTTCTGCACTATTGTAAGAACTGCAACCTTGAAACTTCTAAATATCATTTGTTATGTCTTTTGTCTATGAGTGTATCAAATTTAATTAAAATCGGACCACTCCTTCTATAACCCGAGTTTTTCGATGATCGATTTTCGATATTTATCGGGGGTACCTCGACATAAAACCTAGCTAAGAACACTCGCAGACGCTTATAGTACAACTGTGTAAATTTTCAAGAAAATCGGTTCAGCCGTTTCGGGGTTTATAGGTAACGGACACACACACAGACACACACACAGACAAAGTTCCATTTATAAATAAGTTTAGATTAGATCCATACAATATACTTTTCTTCTTCTTCTTCTTCTTCTTCTTCTTCTTCTTCTTCATTGCTTATTTATTTATTTTTATCTATTATGCTCTTCTTGTTTTTTGTGTTTATTTCTTGTTCTTCATCTTTTTTCTTTTGGTCATTTTCTCGTCTTTCCTTCCTCATTTATTTACGTCTATCATTTTTCCTCTCCTACATTTTATCTTTCTTGCTTTTGGCTGAAACACCGGTTCCCATATGATCACCGAAGTTAAGCAACGTTGAGCCTGGTCAGTACTTAGATGGGTGACCGCTTGGGAATACCAGGTGTTGTAAGCTTGGATGCTCTGGTGGTGTTATGTATCAGTCAGTTAAGTGCCATGCGTGATACACGCTTTGGGCGATCATGTCTTCAAAGAGACATGGCTGACTAGGTAGATGATTATCACACAGTAGGTTGCCATTACTTTACTGGTTGCCACCCAAGGCAATAGAACCTAATCTTTCGTGTTCTTTAACCCATAACCGGAGGGAAGAGTCGAATTAAAACCTTTCCCAAGGGTATTTGCGCGTAAGTGAATGAAAGGAATTCAGCCGGAATTCAAATTCGGCTCCCCGATTTTTCGTTCCGAGCCGATATCCACTGCACCAAAACGCACATTCGGTGTAATGTATAATTGCAAAGAAATGATAATCGGAGAACCGAGTCGCAATTCCGGTTGGGTTCCTTATACTCACTTACGTAAAAATACCCTCTGGATTTACCCCTTTTTCCCCCCTCTATGGCTTAATTAGTAAGACTTTTATCAGTAAAGCATTATTATCTCAAGAAATTTTACAATCTAAAAAATATGTTCTGGCTTTAAATAGCCTGTAAAGGGTTGATAATGCGTAGAAAACCAATCAATTTCTTCGTCTTTCTTTTTCTAATTTTCAAGATTCTTCTTCCCTTATTTCTTCGTCGTTTTTTTCATTTTCTTATTTCTTTGTGGTGTATTTTTTTCTATTCATTCTACTTATTTATTCTTATGTATACTATTTCCCTTTCTTCTTCGAATGATCTCGTCAACGATCACCGATTTTATTCCATTCTTTTCATATTCTTCACTAGTCACCCATTTCTCAAACCAATATTGTTTCTACGCTGATCCATATGTTTTAGTGGGTCACATTCTCTCCTATTTTCCGTCTTTCCTACAAGAGTTCCCACTTAACAGTCCTTCTTGCCTCTTCAAAATGTGCCCAATGAATCGTAGTCTTCTAGTGCGTAGTGATTCCGTCAGACTTTACAGTTTTCCGCCGTAGATTCTCCTCGTTTCATTTATATTCTTTCTATCATCCACCAAATATGGCCCTGAACATCATCGTGAATGTTCCACCGAATCTATCAGCGATTTTCTTTGAAAGTCCAGCTTTCTCCGCCGTAGAGCTTTCCACTTGAAAGAAATTTATCTTCAGTTGGTTTTTCACATTCGCCTTCCCATTTATTTAGAGATCCCCTAATTCTAATCACCCTGTACTTGACCGAATCCAAAAATCAAGGTACTTAAAGTCATCTGCGACCAGTTAAGTTAAAAATATGAAGTATAACTGGACAGTATTCTATATTACGTGTTTCGTCCTTCGAAAAGACTTCCTTAAACCAATAAGATCTTTATTGATAGAATCATTTATATATTGAAGGTGGGAACACGAAACAGCAAACATCAATTATAATTCTACCTTGAGAGAAATCGGAAGACACAAGAACGCTTAGCTTTAAATTCTAAAATTTTTAACGTCCAGTTAATTTAGATACATCTTTCTTACAACATATTCACCCTCTACAAGGCCTAATAGCCACTCGAGATAGAGGGTTACATAAGGAAACGGCTTAAAAGGAACTGCAAACCCAATCCTAAACAGGAAACAAGGGATAAACCTCTACTCCGGTTCAAAACGCCGGGGAGGATGGTAAACCAGATGACAGGTGAACCGATTTACAACTTCACCGGCCGTATTCAATTTTCGAATGCCTTTTTTTGTTCCTATTGTGTATATCTGATATTTTAGTAGTTTTATTAAGAAATGAAAAATGATAATTTTCTAAGCGCAGATTAGATGTGGTACAAGTCCTAATGTATGGGGTACCCAGTGAAGAGCGAACTCACTATTCAAATGCATAGATTCTAGCAAGACAAACTTGCTAACCATTACACCACTTCGGGTGCCCTGGGAAATCAGAAATGTTCTATAATCCAGCACGTAAGTTTGCCGACCAAGATTCTGAAATTAATTCATTTTAAATACGTTAATTGATTGATTCGTTTTGTATGGCTCAGTAACAATTTGCCCTTTATTTAAAACCAGAACATATTTTTAGATTGTAATTTTTTTTTTTTTGGTGGGGAGGTAATAATTGCTTAATGATACAAGTTTTATTAATTAACTACGATAAATTTTGTACAAAAATATGCGGGTATCGATTAAATATAATGTTCAAATAAATAATTTCAATATGTCAGTTGTTAAATCATTTCGTTAATCTTCGGGATTTTCCGTAACAGTGCATATTTACATTTGTTGAAATTACGATACATTTCAGAGCAGAGATGGTTATTTGTGTAGAATCGGAAAATGTGTTATATAGGCTTGATCTGACTTCGTTTAGACTGTGGTATAATTTTTGGTCGAGTGGTCGCACCAGATTAATTGGTGGCCTCCTATGTATTGATAGGGGTCGAAGGTTCGAATCATGCCGAATGACGCACATTTTCGTACAAAATTTATCGTAAATAATCAAACCGGTAGAAGCAGAATATCTACTCAAATACGAGTATCGATTAAAAATAATGTTCAAATGAATAATTTCAATATGCCAGCTGTTAAAACATTTCGTTAATCTTCGGGATGTTCTATAACATTGTCTGTTGACATTACAATATATATATTTTTTTTTTAATCATATCACCCCAAGCAAGATGTTAACGCCACTGAAGCGCAGGGGGCTACGTAAGAGTGAAAAGATTGGAAAAGAGAAAGCTGGAAACCACATCCTAAACTGGGTACAAGGGATGAGTCTCTTCTCCTGTTCAATAGACGTGGATGGAGTGTGAAGCGGGCGATAGTTTAGACTATCTACTCCAATCTATAAGAAAAAGTGCGAGAAGCCGCGAACTTTTTGTTTATAGTGTAGATTTATTGTTGCTATTATTATAATTATTACTTGCTTTTTGTATGATATATTAAGGGTCCATAATGGTATTTCTGTCGCTACACGTGTTGCACAGAAGTAGCATTAAACTAGCAAATAACAGGAAATTATATGCCTCCCAACATTTACATGAATGTAAATTTTGGCCTATCTGCATTTTGGCCTATCTGCCAAAATGCAGATTATGATACACTCATGATGCAGAAAGAAAAAAAGATCGTTTGAGCAGTTACCATTGAAATATTTGTAGAAAAGACAGTTGAAAGCCACGTTACGTCGGTGAGAAAGTGACTGAAGTCGAGATGCCAAGTCAGAACCGATTACATTGCAGATCCTTCTTTGGATCTTGTCGAGAACCTAGAGATGAATAGCAAGGACAAATGATAGTATAGTGGGTATATCTTATCTTATTTATTCTTTTTCTAGTTGTAGTAGGATTCCGTTTGTAATGAAGGGTAATTGTATACCGTTGCAGGCTAACGAAATTTGGCCTTGTGGAAGATAGCCCACTATAAGTCATAAAATGATTATAAAATCAAGAAAGGCAATTTGAGTATAAAGTAACATTTATATATATACACATGTCAATTAATGTTTTACAATCAAAGCAATACTTGAAATAAAGGTCCAACGGAGGTTAGAATGTTCATGGAAAATATAATGCTGAAAAAGATAAAAGGCTTAGAAATGTGATGAATGTTCATTTTGAAGTTGCCACTTCTAAGGTCAGTAAGTCAGTAAGTTGGCTTGTGTGGAATGTCTTTGAAGAGGTCACTCCTGAGGTCAATAAGTGCTTTTGAGACAGGGAAAAGGAAAGAGGCCAGCATAGTAGCCGCCCGACTTAAGTCAAGGGGAGGCACTGGTTACTCTAGCCTTTCTGTCCTTCTGTCTGACGATGCTTTTTGTCTCCGCTTTTTATATCCGCTTTTTGGATCAAAAGCTCGTTTCGAATTTTATACTTGTATTTGCTTCTGGGATTCCCATTGGCTGGTAATTAAAATTCACGTAGGCTCACGAAATGGAAATTTGATTAATTTTTATTTTTCAACCGGAACATCTGCGCGAACTCGGAAGCGCACGACGAGTTTTGTTCATTTGCCTTTTTTGTTGTGAGAGAGCAAACATCCGGTTCATCGTTTTTGTTCGGTCGGTATCACCACAATAGATTTATAAATGCATAAGATGAATTCTGACTAAAACAACTTTATGGCCTGACACAGTGACCCAACGTTTCTCTATCTATCTATCTATCTATCTATCTATCTATCTATCTATCTATCTATCTATCTATCTATCTATCAGAGACTGTTCATTATCTATCTATCTATCTATCTATCTATCTATCTATCTATCTATCTATCTATCTATCTATCTATCTTGTCTACTGTAGTGGTTTTGGTTAGTGAGCTTGATTTGCAGAGTAATTTGCTTGTGTACTGAGTGTGACCATTAACGCATAACTATTGGGCATTGCTGCTCGATGAAGCTAAGGTAAGATGAGAATAAAAAGGAAAACATAAAAATGAAAAACGAAGGAAAAACCAAAGAATGAGTGGGGAATGAATGAAAACTGGAGGCAATAAAAGAATCAGTGAAAAACAAAAGTAGAAGAAAGACACAAGAAATTATTTAAACGTAAAAAAACTACACAAAACGGACAAAAAAATGGTTTCTTTTTACTAATTTTTACAAGGCCTAAGAGCTACTCAATGTAGAGGGTTACTGTGTAGTGTTGTAGGAACGTAAGAAATGACAAAAAGTGAATTTCTTGGGTGCTAAGCAGGAAAGATAATGACTGATTCTAGACTAGAGGAGGTTGATATTTAATTAGAGAGTAACATTTCCATGTTCAGTCGGAGACGTTAGATGTATGGTTTGGAAGTAGACTTGAGAAGAAATGTATCCTTAACAACAAACAAGGGATAAGCCTTTAATTCTGTTCAAATTACCAAGGAGGAGTGTGAATCAGATGATAGGAGAATCTATCTACTTCTATATATAATATCAGTCAGTTAAGTGCCATACACGCTTGGGCGATCATGTCTTGAAAAAGATATGGGTGACTGGGCAGAAGATTTTCTCGCATTAAGTTGTCGTTACTTTCTGCGATAGACCGGTTGCCAACCAAAGCTACAGAACCCAACCTGTCCTGCTATTTAACCCATAGCTGGAAGGAGAAGCAACGGTATTTGTGTGAAAGTAAATGCAACGAATTAAACTGGAATTCGAACTCGGCTCTTCGATTTTTAATTCCGAACCGATATCCACTGCATCACAACAAAATGGGGAGGAATGTGAAACGGATGAGAGACGAAACTGCCCTTTCCTAAAGAAAGAAAGACAGTATTATTGAGAATAAGGGAAATGGGTACAGAATAGGTATCTCCACGCATTTTCGAGAAATAACTTGTAAATTGAATTTTTTAAAAATAAAAAAAATTTCTTGAAACTTTTATTTTAGTTTTAATTCAAAGCTAAATGATTATATTTACTAGTTCCAGTAAGCAAAATATTCTGATGCATTTCAAACAGAAATTATATTGATAAGAAGCTAAAGTTTTGAAATTTAAAAAAATTATTTTCAATTTTTCAGCCATGTTTGAGTGATCGACATATTTGTAAACAAAAGTTAATTCTCAGTTTTCAAAATCTTGCAAAAATAAAATATACATCTGTGACACATTATTATTTTCGGAAGATTAGCAAATTTTAATGATAAATTAATCTGATTTACACCAGTATTGCTTATTTATAGCGTAAAATTTACAATAACGCGATTTCTTATACAGTGTTGAACTTTCTGGCCGTTTTCCCCGTATTTGAAATGTGATGACAGCTTGACAGATGCGAGATAAGATAAGTGTATGGCGATCACAAGTGACATAACTGTACAATTTTTTTTCCTGTTAGGGGAAGAATCCCTGAAACATAAGACCTTTCAATGTACACATAGAAATTATCATACAAAAAACTTCAAATGCACAAAAAAGTTAAGAATTATTTTAAAAATACAATGGCTAGATGATTTGTATTAAACTTTTCAATTTTCGATTAGTAAATATAGTCTTCACTTTATAACTTATAAACCTGACGTCTACAAGTCTTTGAGATATTTTAAAAAGATTTTTGAAACTTTATAAATTATTATAAATAAAAAATGAAAGCAATTCTTTTAAAATTACATTATTAACCAAAATTTTTTTTCTTCAGACTATAATGTCCTTAATTTATATTATTTATTAAAATAATTACAAGCTTATTTAATTAAATAATGTCATAGTTTTATTGCATTTTTTATTTTGCTATTCGGAGCAGATTTTCGTTAAAAAAGGCTAAGTGTTTAAAGAAAATAACACATGATTTACATTCCCCAATGAGTCTTGCGTTTAACTAATAAAATCAATTTTGCTTACAGAATGTAATTATTCGAAATTTCATGAATTTACGTGGAGGAGGGTAACAGATGTAAAATAAAAAAAAAAACTATTTTTACCAAGACTTTTTAAAAATAATTTAAAAAATAATTCAATTCATTTGTAAGTTCTGAAAGTTTCATTAAAATCCGACAACTATTTGATTTTGCAAGAATTTTCAAATTAATGTGAAAAAACTGAGTTATGTAATATTAGTTTTCCGTCGTAAACTCTCGTAACGATTTGCACCCCCGCAATTAACTAAAATCAAAAGAAGATTTTTACTAAAATTTCTTACGCGTAAGAAGGCATTAAAATTTTTTAAAAATAATTAAAAAATGCTTTGATCTTTCCGCTTAATGATAACATAAACATTTTGATTTAAAAAGTTCGTTTTTATTAAATTTGGGGACTTTTTTCTTCATACTATGCTATTTTTTCAGCGATTTAGTGGAGGTACTTACAGAGTCAGTCATGTCTCTTTCGAGACATGATTGCCCAAGCGTGTATCACGTATGGCACTTAACTGACTGATTTACAGAAAGATCGTATGAACAAAAGCAAAAAATAAAGAAAGAAATAAAGTAAATAATAAAGCAAAAAGAAAGAAAGCTTTACAGGGAGTGTGGGAAAGATAAAAACGTGAAACATAGAAAGAAAACAAGAAAGAAAGCATAAAATAAAACAAGAAAGAAAGAACTAACTTTAGCGAGTAGTGGAAAGATACATCAGCTATAGAACGAAAGCAAGTAAGCATGTGAGAAAGAAAGAAAAAATGAAGGCAGGAAAGAAAGAAAGTGAGTCAGTGAGAAGAAAATGACAAACTCATAAGATAAAGAAAAAAAGAAAGAA